>LPNX010073550.1:1064549-1106245 GCA_001517045.1 Pseudotsuga menziesii | reverse complement strand
CAAAATAATTGTTGAAGGGCGGGCCAATACAATCATACAATTCTGTCAACAAACCTCAGTGAAATGTTTATAATAAATATGCATAAAAGAACATGTTAAGCCCAATCAACAACCTCTTCCAAATATGTTACATAATGGGCCGACAGAAAAACAGAGGTGTACTATCATAACGTAGGCTCAAGATGCCACTGCTACATAGAAAAATACCATGTTTTCTATCAGTGATAGCATAGGGTCAAGTGCACAAGATGAGGGGTTAAAAACACCTAGTGAACTCAAAGCAAGGAAACCCATAGCACAATCACAGACTACAATGCTAATGGATCGAAGCAAGGTGTGTCTTCTTGTTCAAGTTCTGTTAGGTATCCGGTACTTTTCTTCTCTAGTGAAAGAAAGCATCTTCTTTTGTATGAGGATTTCATAGATCAACACAAAAATTGGCTTGAACACAACACAATATATCTATGGAAGTTGTGAAAATTCTCTATATCCATACATCATTATCCCATTTGTGAAAAGGGACTTTAATAGTATTTGGAGGCCTACTAGATTATACATGCAACTTATGATTAAACCGGCATTTGGTTTTGTTTGAGGTTCACAAATTATTTACACCTCCTCCCATATGTCTCTCTCATTATATGTTGCTTGCATTTCTATCTCAAGTATAGTGGAGTGATTCATTACATGGTGGTTTCTTAGAAGTTATAGCATAGGAAACAAAAGTTATAGCATAGGAAACAAAATGAAGGAGGACCGAGACTAGTGCTTATCCAAGTTGGGAAAATGGAATAAATAAGAGACACAAAGAGGGATAAAAATAAATAAGAGACTAGGAAGTAATGTTTATCATTTTTCTATTGCGGCTCTTCTTTAATTTCTTTCAGAAGTAGGTTGCACTTGCTTCTTTTTAACACTGAATCTAGGTGGCAAGCCATCAACTTCTTAGTGTATCAATAGAGGTATAGGTTTAAGCAATACCTTGTGGTCCTACTTCTTGACAATCTCGTGTCTGGTATGATATGTGCAAGGTCCTTATCAGGCCTCTTGCTGGTGGTGGCAGCCCTGTGACTCCTGACCTTCTCCTCCAAATTATGTAGTTGGTACACAGTGGTGGCCTTATGCCTGCCCTCAAAACCTTGCATGATGCATTGAGTCACAGTGATTTTTCCCTTGGTTCGAGTCTATCACATTTTAGCTTCTTGTTTTGCCTTTTGAGCATTGGGTTGGCTCTTTCTTTTAGGCTTGGGATGAGGTGGGTTGGTCTCTGTGAAGCTACAAAAGACAGCCAGAAATTTCACTGTAAACTTGCTCCTTTAAAGCCAACACTTACACAGAAAGGGGCAACTGTACATTAGCAGACTCTAAATGGAGGCTATACAGATAGCCCAAGTCCCTACCCCTCGCATAGGAATAATTGCAAAATAAAATATCCACTCCACACACTGTAGTTTGAAGTCAGGTATTGATTTCATGACCCCAACTAGCACGTGGCATGAATGCATCATTTGGCAACAGTGAATCCTCAATTCATTAGAGGAATTTTGGGGTCTAAAATGGGCCTCCTAAGGAAAATAATAAAATAATAGTTAAAATAATAAAGTAATAGTTAAAATAATAAAATAATATTGATTAATTTTGGAGGAAGAAAGAAAAATACTACTTTTTGTGTTCGTATTTTCGACATATCTCCCTGTGTTTTTACTCAAATTTCGATCGGGAGAGATTGTTGGATGCATAATTTGATTCCGCATCCAACGAGTACCCACACTGCATACTTTTGACGGATCCCGCTACCCCCAAAAAAGGAAATACCTGAAAAAAATGTGATGATGACATCATCATCACGTTTTTTCAGGTATTTCTTGTTTTTGGGGTAGCAGGATCCGTCAAAAGTATGCAGTGTGGGTACTCGTTGGATGCGGAATCAAATTCCGCATCCAACGAGCTCTCCCAATCGAAATTTGAGTAAAAACACAATGATATATGTCGAAAATACGAACAAAAAAAGTAGTTTTTTTTAATGACAAATATGTCAATTCAACCATTATGGTTGACTTATTTTATTGAAATTATATTGGTTCTTGAATTCCAACTCACAAAAACTTATTTTGGTACGTTTTCTTATGAGGCCCATTTGTACGTCTGTAGAGGCCTCAAGCATTCTCATTCTCTTTGATTTCTTTTGACTCAGCTTCATCTTCTGCTTTTGCTGGCAGGTATTGTTCATCTCAAATCTGAAATCCATAGAATCGAACTGTGTGGCTGCCTCTAACGAAACTGCACCAGTTCTTCCAGGTTGAGAATGAGTATCAATGTGTGGAGGACTAGAGCTATACACATAACCCAAGGCATCTGAAGAATTGTCCTCTCCAATGCTCATCCCACCCTGCTTCCTGGTAGCTTGACAGATGCCACTCTCGTGATCTCTTAAAGTAATTTGCTTCCCAGCATTGAATTTCCTATGAGGTCTCTGTTTTTGTGTCTTCTAGATTGCTTTTCTTAAAGTGAGATGAATTGGGTGACTGAATGCTAATATACAAGAAAAATGCAATTGATGTTGATTCTCTGTCGTATTTCCATTAACCATGGCACCTTTAATAGTTACCCACTAGAAGCTGAGTAACATTCCTTCCTTAGAAGTTAGGACTGACTAGACATGATCTAAAAGCTGTAAGTTCTTTTATTTTATTGTTGATAGTGAAAATGCCAAATATTTATCAACTCGTGACAATGCACTTAGTGGTGGTTTTCGTTTATATTATCATTAAATTATCAAACTACATCATTCTGACATTATGGCATATGATGAAAATATGACTTTAAAGAAAATAAATTTTACAAGGGATTACAATTTCGAGCATAGCTTGAATAGAGTAAAATCAGTTATAGCTTCCTTAACTTGTTCCAAACATGTATTTCTTGTTGAAGTAAAACTGTATTGCAGGACACTAAATTTTTGTACTGCACTCTGTTCTGGGGCAAGTGAGGAGGACACTAAATTTTTGTACTGCACTCTGTTCTGGGTAAGATCTTATCTCTTAGGAGGTTCTTAAAATCCATTGTGTATCTTACTAAAAAGGCTATTATTCTATAGAAACATTCTGTTTCTAATATGCTTTCTTTGTCCAGTGCTTGGGTGATCTCACCAGAGTGGCTGAAAGCAAGCTGCGGGGAAGGTAAATTTGTTGGTAAGCTGCAGGATTCATATTACATTTGTATATTTTATATAAAGTTGAAAGAATAACCTTGCAAGTTGCACCTTCTGAAATCTTATGTTGTGCTAAATGCATCTTAGGTGAAATGCCATATATCTTGAAGGATAAAGATTTTGAGTCAAAATATGGTCTAAAAGTGGGAGATGTGGTTCTCAAAGCATGTGCTAATCCCCGTGAGCTACTCAAAGGTTTTGATGTGTATCTTACACCACATGTTCAGCCAAAAGTGGAGGATCTTTCAGCCATTATCATGGCTGCAGGTGGCAAGGTAAGTATGTTTCTCATCATTAATTTTTCCATAATAGTGTGGCATCAATCGTTGCTGACTTGAAACTGGCTTGTTAATGTGTTTTATACAGGCTGTGCTAAGTCTAGAAAAAGTGCAAAACCCTTCACACACTTTTGCTTTAACATGTGAGGAGGATATGTCAGAAGCTTTGGCAGCAACAATAACGAGGATGCCAACATATACCATCGATTGGTTCATGTGTTGCATTATGAGACAAGAATTTGACTTCACAGCTCCACAATTCACAGAATCCTTATAACAGAACGAGTTCCTTGCTTCACATGCTATCAAATGTACTTTCCTGTAAATATCATTCATCCTGCTTTCTATAATGGAATACACTTGACATTGTATTTGAACTAATTACTATGTTGGAGTTTCTTTCCTGTTTATATTTATAGATCAGTTTCTTTTGTAACATCTATAATCTGTATAATTTCTTGTACTCTATCTTAGTAGTTTCAAGTTTAAATCATACACAGACCTTATGAGTTGTTCTTCCATTTCGTTCTTTTTTGCTTGTATACTAGTATAAATCTTCATGGCTGGCAGAAATCCAGGAACTTCACGGGGGATACCTACATATTTGGATCAAGATAATGGGAAAATGCTATAAAAGAGATGTTACTACTTATTGAATAAGGTATCTTAATCAGTCCATTATTTTCAAGGAACAACCCTTGTTCATTCACTGTTAATTTTTTAAACAATGGCTTGTATACTTGCATCTCAACATCCTTACCCATCTAGATCAGTGTATTTACAACTTCTAGTTGCTTTTCCCAAGAATCCATAGGGGTATTCAAGTCCCTTCTAGACCTATCATCATTGAAATAGCCATAATCCAACCTCAAAAGAATTCCTTTCTCTTGTTTCTCTCCGTCTTCGTATAAACCTACAACAGAGCACTCCCCAGCTACACAAGACATTTTACTACAGCCAGTTGTCTCTAAATGAGTTCTAGATCCTAGAGCAATAGAGTTACAACATAGGGCTAACTCCATTGATTCCTCTGTCTCCATGCATGTAATGTTATCTGTTCTGCTCAGATTATTACAATCTAAAATACCCTTGATTACATGGATTTCATTCTCTGCAGTGAGTAACAGATCACTCTGTAGCACATGGTCTCGTCTCCTAAAATCTTCTTCATGTTTCATAGTGTCCATGCATGAATAAACTTCTTGTTTATTATCTTGACTACCAATATCACCATCATTCAATATTTCAGGTGTAGGCTTAGGAGTCTTGAATTCCATCAATTCCACTTTGGATACTATGTCTTCCAAGCTGTTGCTCCCTGGTTTACCTATAGAAGCAAACATTGGAAACCTTGAATTTCCTGACAAATTAGCAATGCCAATATCTTGTGGAAAATAACCTAGTGAACTAGGAATTTTCAAGGTATTTTCATTCAAGGGCTGACCAACAACCTCTGTGTATTTCTCGTGGAACTCGGTATAAGAAAATCCAATTAGCTGACGCCCACAGAAGGCCCTGCTGAATGGAATGGATGCCTGGAACTAACCTGCTCATCCATCCTGATAATAGTAATCTCGTCCCTTTCTATCTTTTTACAGGAAAAACACTTGTAATATGGTGTAGGCAAATTTTGTCTACACCAACAAACTTTCAGAAGATACACATCTCAACAAACTTTAAAGAATTTAGTAGTGACCATTTCTTGCCGAAGCTGTCTCAAATTGACTATCCCTGAGTGACATTGTCGATCTGTCTAGCATAACTGGACCAGCATCCTGATAGCCTTTGCGAACTGAAGGGACGTGAGAAGATGACCTTTGCATCCGTGCACTGGTGAAGCTTGACCTGACATCCACTGCTCCTTGCAAAGATGGTCTCCTTCTAAATGAGACTGTATTCCTTTCATAAGAAGTTGGCCTCTGTTTAGGAGCACTTTGAGAACGAACCTTAGCTTTTGAAGATTGAGTATTAGCCATATAGTTGGGAAAGGAAAAATAACCCTCAAATAAACTCTTTGCGTATTCACTTCTAGGAGTAAATGGACCTCTTTTGCCTCCAAACTTAGCTGAACTGAATTGAGGACTATTTTGCGCTGTTGAAAACACGTTGTCTTCTCCCTAATCATAATCTTCATACACAGTTTCAGGGCTGAAATCTTGGGAAACTGGTGCATTCAATACATCTGCTCCTGACTAATTATGTAAGAATTATGACCTACTTCCACATGGAATTGGTCTTATGGCTATTGTATTTTTTTTTTTAAAACAGTTATAGCCGTGGATACAGCGACGACAATTTTTTTTAAAATTTCACAGCCGTGGATACAGCGACGGCTCGGTGTGGATACAGCAACGGCCCGGCGTGGATACAGAGACGGACAGGCGTGGATACAGAGACGGCCAGGCGTGGATACAGAGATGGCCAGGCATGGATATAGCGACGGCTTAGACATCTAACGAAATATAGAACATTGTCGTTCTTGCGACGCAAATTAGGGGTCGTCTCTATTGCGACAGAATTGTTTCCACGGGAAAAAAAACACTTAAACGTGGCAATATCCACGCTTTTTCGTGGATATTGCCACGTTTTTCCATGGCAAAATTGATCACTTGTACTAGTGTGTGTGCACGCTAGTATGCTTAGGGTTACATAGATAGATTGAGTCTTTTATTTTTGTTAAGTGATTATGGATCCGGGTGCATCTCCCCGTTGCTCTCATCATTTAGCAGGTATTCCACCTTCTACATTTCCTCCTCACTTAGGAGAGAGAACCAAACATTCAAGGAGGACTAATCGTCACTTTGATTCACACAAAGATCTCACCATGAGTTTTCATGAGCCTGAGGTCTTGGAGCTTCCACCTTCCGAGCCTTCGATAGAGGAAATTGAACCTTCAAGCACATATGTAACTCCTCTTGAGTCTGGTCCTTATGGGGCTAGACCATCACAAGATGATTTATCACAGTTTCTTGATTACATTAGCTCCGACCCCCGGTATTGGTTATACCATCCGAGTGAAGAGACTCACCATGAACCCACCAGCACTGGCCACATTAGATATGGCATGCCTGATATTCCTGATCCTGATCCGGCACCTCATGTCAAACCGGTTGGTGACCCTAGTATTGTGCCTGGGGGCACTTCCACTCCTTTCCATGCAGAAAGGTTTGGTAATAATAGTCACATTGTGAAATACAATCCATCGGTGGCAATTCCTTCACACACACAGCCCATACCTAGCACTATTATTCCTCTTCGAGGACCTCAACCGAGACATGTGAATATTGGGGGTACAAGTTATATTCCTTCACATATTCCATCATCTTCTCAACCTGTTCCTTCAAATGCCTTTTTGACGCATCCTCTTCCTAACTCTAGTGGTCCTTCGGGCCGGAGTTCAATTGTAAGCCATGTTCATCCTACGAATGCTAACACTATAGTATCACAAACCCAAGTTCCTCCTTCTGTGTTAGGAGGTCATGTACCTATTTTTGTATCATCTCATGGAATACCTCGTGGACCGTCTCATGGTCTAGCTCATGGAGCTTCCCATATACCTACCTATGGACCATCTTATGGAACATCTCATGGGACATCTTATGGATCATCCCATGGACCATCTCATGGCCTAGCTTATGGAGATTCCCATGGACCTTCTTATGGACCGTAATATAGACAAAAATATAAACCATATAAGTACGCGTATCAAAAACCCTCTTACTCTTCTAACTATGGCTTTGTAGCACCTCATAATCAAGGTACTCTGCATTACAATGCTTCCATGCATCCCTTCATGGGTCATATGGGAGGAGTTTATTATCCCATTGGCAAAGGCCATTGTGTGTATAGAAATAAACATTAAATGAATCAGTCCTATCAGGGAGCATGGCATTGACCGGGTCAACCTAGGCTCCCTTTCCTTGCGACCTTGAAGCTACCTGATTTGTTGAGATTAACAAATGATCTAGTGTCTCACAATCTGGCATGGCCGACAATCTGTACCAAGCTTCCTTCAGACATTCCCAAGTTCAAAGGTAAGGATGGTGAAGATCCTGATGAGCATGTCACAACCTTCCACCTTTTGTGCTCTTCTAATTCCTTACATGATGACTCCATCTGTTTGAGGCTATTTCAATGCACCCTCACGGGTCTTGTGGTGAAATGGTATATAGAGTTACTGGGGGGACCTATACTATGTTTGATGACCTTGAAATGACTTTTTTTAATCATTTCCAGCTACCCGTACGTTACAAAGTCGGTACCGAACTCTTATCGACCTTTCAGAAAGACAAAGCCATGCATATTTCGAACCATATTCAAGAGTGGCGTAGATGGAAACAATTAATTAAATCCTTTATACCACTAGAGTTTCTTCTAGAGTGGTTCCTCAAGTCATTTTTACCTTACATCGCGAATGATGTTTCTACGTTCAGAGTTCAAAATGAGGACCAAGCTATTTTTAGGGCACAAGAGTTGGATTTGATCTATGCTCAATTCAGACTCTTGTATGAGATTATCCCGAATGCTCCAAGATCCAATTTTGACCCCAAGATTAAACCTAGGCCACATGCTGATGGAATTGTTGGCTCCATAAGGACCAAACCTGTAGACTCGGTTATGAAACAAGTGAGCCAGTTATCACTTAACTAGCTTGCGTCAGGACAAGCGACGGCTTCGTCTCAACCTACCCAATTGGAGAGTGTGGTTTAGGTGCAAATGTCAAACCCAAAAAGGCAACTAGCATCCTGGAAGGAATAACAAGAAAGGAAAAAATAATCATAAGGGTGGGAATAAAAATGAAAATGGTAATAATAATGACAAGAACATGAACAATGCTTGGGGGGACAAGCATCCTAACAATAAGGTGAAGTTTCCTTATAAGTTGTGTAAGGACGATCACCTCACTCACTTGTTCCCTCATATGGAGGATGCCTCGATGTTCATAGCATAGGGCCCAGCTATGTTTACTTATCCTTAACATAATAATCAAAATATGAACTCGAGGACTGTTGATCGTGGTTGTGCGTCTGGTGGAACTCAAAACCCACTGGAGGCCGCTAGTGGTCATGGTTTCATCAACATGGTGAGATCTACCAAAGTTGTGTCACATGCAAAATATTATGGCTCGTCACAACTAGACCTTGGGAAAGAACCTAATCCACCTGAGAGATCTTTGCGAATTGAAAAGACTACGGATAAACCTGAAGTTCTGCCTCGCATTCCTAAGGGATTATTGAAGCGCTCGGGGCACAATCATAATGCTTGAGCTACCTAGAACTATTTAGTTGTCTAGGATTTGGCCCAGACTCCTTGTGTGATGTCTACATTAGAAGTGCTTCAGACTTGTCCTTCGCAAAGAAATGCCTTGTTGTCTGCTCTTGGGGTTAGTGATGATATTTCTTCTTCATGATCGAATTTGAAACTCATGGAATCCAACCTCGCTTTCCTTACTACGTGTCTATTTTGATTCATGTAGAGTGTCTCAACAACACCATCATGTGTACTGTTATTGATGACGGCGCTGCCGCTTCTATGATGTCTTTGTCTTGTTGGAAGGGTTTAGGTTCTCCCACGTTATCTGAGTCTGCCAACATGTTCACTGCTTTTGATGGAAAGTTATTTCGGATGCACGGTATAATTCCTTCTCTAGAGGTCCAATTGGGAGGGAAGACTATCGCAATCGAGGTCGAGGTGGTTGATGTGCCCCTTGACTACAATCTTTTGTTGGGTAGGAAATGGATGTACAATATGCAAGCTATAGATTCTTCCCTATTTTGAGTGGTTTGCTTTCTATTTAATGGGAAGATAGTTACTATTGATCAAAATTATTTCTAGAATCCGAGTGTTAACACATCATCAAGAGCTTCTATCCAAATTATCAATCATTCTCATCCAGCAACTAAGAATGTGGGTGTGGGTATGTATCCTTCTCTCATGGGAACCTTTAGTTGTCCTGCGCCAATTCTTATAATTGGGTTTAGTCTTGGTGGGGCTTCATCCTCATCAAATTTGGTATCCTTTCGCACTACCCATATGGAATATCCTTGGATTTTTCCTTCATCGAGTACTTCAAGTATGCCTGTCGAGACAGACGTGTCGTTGCTTGCAACAATGGTGGTGTATCAAGTGAATATTGATCATGTTGGAGAACCTAGTCCTTCATCTTCATGGACGGAGTAGGAGGACCCGTATGTGTTGCCGGCATGGGTAGTAGAGTCATCTCACTCTCATGAATTCCCTGATGATGTTTTTTCACCAAATGAAGCTATTCTTGAGGCCATGTCTGGAATTGAACAACATTGGGAAGAGTTGCACCATAGATCGTATGTACTTCCTAACCTTGATCGTTTAGAGTGTGATGACTTTAGGGAGATTCTAAGCGAGAAAATTGGTATCGCCGTGGTCCCATTAAGCTCTCCTGATCCGATGGCTAAAGGGAACATGGCTAACCTGTCACCAATGATTCCTATCAATATTTCTCATGATCCTGGTAAGATTGAGAACATCTACATTGGGGGTATTGTTCCCCTGATGATATTAAAGAGTATACCAAGTTGTTTAAGGATTTTTGTGATATTTTCTCTTGGGCATAGGAAGAAATTCAAGGTATAGACCCTCGTATTGTCGAACACGAAATCAAGACCTATCCGGATGCAAAACCGATTTGACAACATTTGCATGCCTTGAATCCTAGAAAAGTACCCTCCATTAAAGCCGATACAGAGAAACTTCTCAAAGATTATTTTATCTATCCCGTTCCCTTGACAGACTGGGTTTCAAATCCCATTTTGGTGGATAAGAAGCAGCGAACAATCCGAATATGCACCGATTTCCGTGGTTTAAATCGATCCTATCCTAAAGATAATTTCCCTACACCATTTATTGATTAAATATTAAGACAAATATATAGATATGTAACCAAGTAATTATCTAAGATCTTAACATATATAAACAACACATTTAATTTAAGGATCTAAGAATTACAATCGTAGTAACTCAAATTGAATCAAGTCCTAGGAACTCACAATCCACCAGATCAAATCCATATCTAAATCAGATTAAAAAATAAATACAAACTGTATAATATACGATGGTTGTATTTCAATCACCCTATAGTATTTGTTTTCCAAATCGTATTACAAAACAAAAGTTTTAATAATCAAACTTATCTCAAAAAATTGATAAAGGTTGTACAACCATTTTTCCCAACACTTTGTAAAAATACTAACCGTGGAACTCTTCCCATCTGCATACTTTCAAATTAAGGCATACCTAGGACTAAGACATTACTTTGATTGTACACTGAAGTAGTCGTTCTAGTGCATTCATGCATACAAAACTGATACCATTAGTATAAAATAAAGTCATTTAATTACAAGCTTTTTCGTAATATACAGATTTTAAATATTGGGTTTCCTCACCACAAGATAGAGAAGGATGAACTTGAGAGGAGGTAACCTTGTCTCCACTCGCGCATGGCCACACACCGACCCTTTCAACAGCATACATTCCAAAGGTAGTAACACATCTTTTGATTCATCACCAAAACTATAACAAATGCAAACCTAAACCCTACATGA
Organism: Pseudotsuga menziesii; assembly: GCA_001517045.1. Taxonomy (NCBI): domain Eukaryota; kingdom Viridiplantae; phylum Streptophyta; class Pinopsida; order Pinales; family Pinaceae; genus Pseudotsuga; species Pseudotsuga menziesii. The sequence goes on along the minus strand of LPNX010073550.1, from coordinate 1,095,176 downwards.
AAGCTACCTATCAATGATGGCTTGGGACATAACGGTAAAGCGAGGATCCTGAAAAACTTATGGGTGATTATTCATGGCACCATCACCCCATTTTCCATAACATACTATAATTTTAATACATTTCATTAAAATGTTAAAACCAAATAAACAAGTATAACAACATAAATCCATACCTTCATGAAACTCTCATAGGGTCAAGGGCTTTCTCCTCCTAGCTCTCTTAACTTCTTATGCCTGACACAATGAAAATTTTAAGTTAGTTCATGCTGAAAACTATGAAATCCTCTATTGAATTAATTGGTGAAGACTTAAAAGAAAAAAAAATTACGAAACAAAATTACTTGTTAAGTTTTGGTTGGCTTGGAAATACCTCTGCTAGAAATTGAAATAAGCACATTGAAGTTCCACTTAAAATTCATTGGAGCATCAACTGGAGGTAGCGGGGTTGAGTCTCATGGAGGTTTCCATAAACCGAATGGAATACAAGTGGACATTAACCACCTTAACATACCCATAAAACACCATAAAAATATTTTAAAATGCAGTGTATAGTGTCAACAAACCATGTAAACAATGACACACATGCTAGTATAGAAATTGAGGTCACTTCATGCACCATCATGCAGTAAAGAGTCTCAGAACGAAACCTCCAACAACCACCACCAGAAAACCATACAACAAAACCATTACGACCAAGTAAATGTGACTTAAAACCCTAAAACATGTCTCCAACAGAAAGGATATGACAAGGTACATATGGAGGGCCATGATCAGCCCTCTCCACAAAAAGCATGCAAGGCATCCTTGTCATTCAATATGCATGGTTGTGTTGTCAACTTGAAACCAAGGCTTATGAAAAAATAAATTTAAACTTCATTAAACCTTCATTAAAAACCTCCTTTGTGTAAGTTGGCTTCCACATTGTGACTCCCGTATCCAATGTCAAACCTTGGCTTAAATATTTTAAAAACTTATTCATGCATTGTATTATATCCCCACATCGCTTGCAAAGCCCACAAGGATTATATGCCAACTTATGTCAATACCTATATAGACTAAGGTTAAAAATTAAGTATAAACACATAAAGCATATGTCTAAGCAAGTTATAGCTTGCGAATAAAAGTCCAAAGTCTAGTATTTTAAATCCTAGGTAAACAAAACCAAACTTTTCATTGACTTTAAACTTTAACATATCACCTTGGTGAGGGCTGCAAACCAATTTTCATCATAGTTAGATTCAACACTAGACAGATGGCAAGCCCTATCATTAATCAAGTAAGAAGTCCACGTAAATTTATCCATGAAAACAAATAAAAAGTATCTTACGACTGAGATAATACCTTGCGATGAATAGGTACATATATTTTATAAAAAGAAACAAAATATGGTGTATTTTACGGGTTTGTGACAGAATGGTATTAGAGCACACTTAAAAAACTTGGCATGGAAATCTCAACACTCAAACTCATATAAAACATAAAACTAGTTTTATTGTTATGGTTGACTCTCTTTGCAAACAAGAAAAGAAGAATAACCTTGTTTTTGCAGAAATCATGGCATATGTGGGAATGTCTACTGAAGGAGAATCACCTACTAATGTTCCAGAAAAAAATAAAGAGGGTAATATTAGAGAAATTGAAATATGGGTGAATCTGAATGAAAGTAGGAATCATAGCCCATCTAAAATCCTACAAATATTAAACTATTTAAAGGAATACTTGAAACGAGTCAAGGAACACAATGAATGCATTTTAAAAGCACAAGAAGAGTTAAATAAGTTTATGGTAACTAAACTACATAGTATTGAAGAATAAAAGAATAAAGGACCTATTATCTCTAGGGTTGTATCTTAGATTCACTTTAGGATTTTCAACTTTACTTAGTTACCTTTCATAATTTCACCTTAGTTTCCCTTCGAGTTTCTCATTTTCTTATTCAAAGTTTTACCCTAGTTGGTTGTGATTAAATGATTTCTTTTATTAAAGACAAAGTAAGGCTCATTGTTCATATTGATTTTCAAAAGGGGTCTTATTTCTTGATTAAATGTTATTTCAAATAATGTTATCATGCTTAGAACATTGATATTATTCATTTGATTAGTGGATTGTAGCCTGGAAGCATATATCAAAATGTTAAGGGTGATAACGTTGCCAGTGATAAAATATGCACATTCATGGATGGATACGAGTAGCAAGAGCTCGTGCTAATGTTTTAATTCATAATGTTTATTCATTAAAGCAAAGACAAAACACAGTGGAGAATTTTTGAAAAGCGCAAAGGACAGATTTTATAATAAGAGTAATTTATTCAAAACATATCATTTGGAGAATCTCTGAAGACATATTTTTCTAGAAATGTCTTGTTTCGTCATATTTTTTCAGAACATATTTCGATCAATGAAAGATGAATTTGGGGAAACTGAAGGATTTTTTTATTCCTAATATATTAAACTACAAAAACCTATCTCAATGTCTACACAGGTGTCAAGGATTGGAAGATCCACTCTTGTCATTTCAGCCTATTTTTCTGACTGTGTAAAATCCAGTTTGAGTCATATTATTGAAGAGTTGATTATGAACACATGGAGGGGAATTTAGAAAAACTTAAAGAGTTTTATTTTATTAACATATTCATCTCTAATAACCTCTTTCATTTTTCCTACAAGTGTTACATATTTGGAGAATCGAATCCATCATTGAGGCCTATTTTTCAGATCTCAGAATTTTCATGTTTTGACACATGTTTTTAGAATGCAGATCTCGGCCAAATGGAAACAAATATCAGGGAACTGAGAGAGTTTTTTGTTCATAAAAAACTAGCATAAAAAAACCACTTTTAAATTGTACACATGTATCATTATTTAGGAGATACGAAGTCATAATTGTAGCCCTAGTTTTCATGGCAGTTTTTTTTTTAATTTCTGCTATCTTTAGAAATTTGACCTCCTATTTCGACCTCAACACCTATATGAGGCATTATTGTAATATTTTGAAGGGAGGGCCTCTTCCTCTGAGAAGAAAGAAGATATTGGGAACTTCTTATGGATATCAGTCTTTGAACCTAAAGTAACATGCATGTATACATTTGATCATGTTTTGATATTATAAGCTGCTTTGAAATGATTATGTTCATATGAGCCTACTTTCTGCTTTAATAATTGAATTTCATGTTTTTGTGATTTTTTCTGGTGTACGGTATTTATAATCCATTGCTATATTCTCATATTTAAATGTGAAATTATCTTTAGTTACTTGTTACAGAACCTGGTTCATGTCTTTCGTAAATTTATGCTCGCAGCGTTGTTTTATTAATCTTGATTGTGATACATCTCCTGCTTTTCAGTACTTTCTTTCAAATCTAGTTTGATTTCTATAGTAATTCTTACCTACCACCAAATTCCATAAATTCATTTTCCAGTTATCCATTAAACCAATTTAAGATTTCTCTAAGCTTGACCCTAGCAGTCGAGGTTCAACTTTAGTGATAACATCTTCTGGCACCGTTGTCGGGGAACGGAGGAATGAAGACATACTTCCCTGGGCTATACAACAATGAATATATCTAATTTTTTATGGTGAACAAGGGATGGTGAAATATTGACTGCATATTTCTTCACCGGGCGACGCCAAAGAATCCAGAGGCGACTCCACTGGTTCAGAATCCAGAATGCCATCAAATGATCGAATGGCTGCAAGGTATGAATTTTGTGATCTCTCAAAGATATACGGTTTTCCAAATATTGTACCTAATAGAGAAGTATGGGAACATTTCCTTCCAAAGTTTAGAGGAAACGATTATGATCATCCTGGTGAACATCTATTGGATTTCCATGAGTGTATGCATCAGCTAAATATTGACCACGAGGATGTTCTTATTAAAATGTTCATATTTTATTTGGAAGGGCATGCTCATGAGTGGTGTAGAACCCTCCATGTTGTGAGCATTCATTCATTGAACGATTTTCATATTGCATTTAATAATCATTGCAAACAAGGTTCTGGGAATGATCTTCTGTATGAGGAATGTTGTATGGAATTTGAACTTTTATATAGAAAATGTGTCAATCTTAAATATCAGAGTGCTGGTAATCAAGAAATCATTGAACATGAAATTGTTCCCCATGATCTTCAACAAGGTTTCAATGATTTTCAAACTGATCGGTTTTCTCAAGAAAGTGGAGTACACGGAAATAATCAAGTTTTTGAAGTTTCATCTGCTACAATTTTTTCTAATTGTTATGGATCTAAAAAGATGTCTACTCTAGCTATAAACACGAGGATCAGATGTCTCTCAGTCAGATACCACTATAAATATTTCAAAATACTAAAAACAACTTGCAACAACCTCCAGTTTTGCAGACAATTGAAATTAACAACAACTATGAAGTAGAGAATACGCAGATGGAACACCGAGAAGAGATAGTTGTTTTTGATGCAGTGGAAGTTTATTTGAAAGATTTTATCATCCCTAATTGTGTAATTTTCAGCTCAAAACAAAAAGATAGAAGAATATGTACTGCAGCATATTTTGCACATGAACTGTCTTATCTTCTTAATCAATGAGAATTTCACCGTGACTTTCATGATCCAATAGTTGTTTTAATGGATTCAGTTTGTCAAAATGCCACTGACGTTGCAGTTTTGAGCTTGGTACAAATTTACAGTAGTAATTATGAATTCATCATTGATCATGTATTGCACTTTTTACATTCTTCTCATGTTTCTTGTAGCATTCAATATCCAGGCATGATGAGCAATCAACTGCTTGAGAGATTCTTTTGGAAATTTTTATATATTTGAAAAAATGAGTTCAGTTAGTTAATGTAGGTAGTGTGGATAAAATAAGCTCATCTTTGAGCATTTGCTTCAGTTTGGACACTATGATCAGATGGTTGTGTAGGGTTTGTTTTCAGTTGCACAAGTTTGAGATATGAAAGACTCCAGCCCAATGGATATGGCACTAGTACTTTTAGCTTTCAGTGAGTGAGGATCGTTACAGTTTGCGGAAAAGGATGAAGGCACATGGTCAAAGGTTCTTAAAGTCTCACAAGGAGAGATTTATCCCCAAATGGAGCCAGATGTTATCTCTAGGGTTGTATCTTAGATTCACTTTAGGATTTTCAACTTTACTTAGTTACCTTTCATAATTTCACCTTACTTTCCCTTCAAGTTTCTCATTTTCTTATTCAAAGTTTTACCCTAGTTGCTTTTGATTAAATGGTTTCTTTTATTAAAGACAAAGTAAGGCTAATTATTCATATTGATTTTCAAAAGGGGTCTTATTTCTTGATTAAATGCTATTTCAAATAATGTTATCATGCTTAGAATATTGATATTATTCATTTGATTAGTGGATTGTAGCCTGGCAGCATATATTAAAATGTTAAGGGTAATAACGTTGCCAGTGATAAAATATGCACATTCATGGATGGATACGAGTAGCAAGAGCTCGTGGTAATGTTTTAATTCACAATGCTTATTCATTAAAGCATAGAAAACAAACAGTGGAGAAATTTTGAAAAGTGCAAAGGACAGATTTTATAATAAGAGTAATTTATTCAAAACATATCATTTGGAGAATCTGTGAAGACATATTTTTGTAGAAATGTCTTGTTTCATCATTTTTTTAGAACATATTGCGATCAATGAAAGATGAATTTTACGAAACCAAAGGAGTTTTGTATTCCTAAGATACCACAATAAAATAACCTATCTCAATTTTTACACAGGTGTCAAGGATTGGAAGATCCACTCTCATCATTTCAGCCTATTTTTCTGACTGTGCAAAATCCAGTCTGAGTCATATTATTGCAGAGTTGATTATGAATAGAAGGGGAATTTTGACAAACTAAAAAACGTTTATTTTAGTAACATATTCATCTATAATAAACTCTTTCATTTTTCTTACAGGTGTTACCTATTGGGATAATAGAATTCATCATTGAGGCCTATTTTTCAGATCTCAAAATTTTCTTGTTTTGACACATGTTTTTAGAATGAATATCTCGGCCAAATGGAAACAAATATAAGGGAACTAAGAGAGGTTTTTGTTAATAACATACTAGTATACAAAAACCTCTCCCAAATTGTACACATCTATCATTATTTAGGAGATAAAAAGTCATAATGGCATCCCTAGATATCATGGCAGTTTTTTTTTTGTTAATTTATGCTATCTTTAGAAATTCGACCTCCTATTTTGACCTCAACATCTATATGAGGCATGATTGTAATATTTTGAAGTGGGGGTCTCTTCCTATGAGATGAAAGAAGAGATTGGGAACTTATTATGGATATCAGTCTTTGAACCTGAAGTAACAAGCATGTATATATTTGATCATGTTTTGATATTATAAGCTGATTTGAAATGATTATGTTCATATGAGCCTGCTTTCTACTTTAATAATTGAATTTCATGTTTTTGTGATTTCTCCTGGTGTATGGTATTAATAATCCATTTCTATATTCTCATAGTTAAATGTGAAATTATCTTTAGTTTCCTGATATAGAACCTGGTTCATGTCTTTTGTAAAGTTATGCTCATAGCGTTGTTTTTTTAATCTTGATTGTGATACATCTCCTATTGTTCAATGCTTTCTTTCAAATCTAGATTGATTTCTGTAGTAAGTATTAGCTACCACCAAATTCCATAAATTCATTTTCCAATTATCCATTAAACCAATTTATGATTTCTCTAAGCTTGACCCTAGCAGTCAGGGTTCAACTTTAGTGATAACAGGACCTGAATTGAATATGGAAATAACTGCACCTTATAAATGTAAGGTAAGAAAACTAGAATTTTCTAATAATGAGACTGAAGTTGCAAGTGAAAATCAACTAAACATAGTAATGAAAAATATAAAGATTCTAGTGAAAGTAGTGATAGTAATCACCAGAAAAATAAATACAAACAGTATGAAGAGATTATTGGTGAGTTTAAAAATATCAAGCCTCCTATGTTCAATGGAGAAATATAAAAGGGAGAAGAAGCCGAAGCTTGGCTATCTCAGATCAAAAAGTACTTCCAAATGTATAATTATTCTAACGAACTAAAAGTGAATATGGCAATTTATAATTTGACACAAAAGGTTGATATCTCGTGGAAAGATATAAAAAAAGTAAAAAGCATTAAAGAATGTTATGTAACTTGGAAAACTTTTAAGAAACATTTTAAAAGAAAATATTTATTGAAAGAGTATTATGAGGAAAAAGCTAAAGAATTCTGTCAATTACGATTAGGTACAATGACTATGAAGGAAATTTGCAACATTTTTTAAATTTGATTAGGTTATGTACATTACATTATCGATGAAAAACAAAAAATTCAGTGTTTCCTTAGTTTTTACCTCTTCTGTTTAAATAAAGAATCGAATATGATCATCTGAAAAATTTGGAAGAGGACGTGAGAAAAGAAAGTTCCTGCTATGATCAAAGTAAAAAGAAATGAGAGAACATACCTAATTGGAAAAATAAAAGGCATGAAAATTTTGAATTGAAAAAGAAAGGTACTAAATTTTATAAGAATTCTAGAAATAGTTATCAGGGATACGGAGGAAATAATTTTAAAAATTATAAAGAACAAAATACTGTAGCAACAAAAGAAAGAGAAATACCCACTGCCTTTAATAAAAATACTTCACAAAGGGAACCATTAAAATGTTGGGAATGTGGTGAACCACATTAGTTTAAATATTGTCTTGGAAGAAGAAAAGTGTTAATAATATGCATTCAATTCAAGAAGCTGCTATAGTGGAATATATAGCAAGGAGCATGCTGAAAGTTAGTGCAACACTAGAGAATAGGAAAGCAGATCATTAAACATCTATGGTCAAAATCGAAGGTATGTTAAAAGATAAACAAATTTCTATATTGATTGATCGAGGTGCAAGTTTAAGTTATGTATCACCAAGAATTGTAGAGATATACAAGTTACAACAAGATAAATTTGAAAAAGTCTTGGTTAGTTCAAATTGCTACAGGAACAAAGCGAAAAGTCACTAGCTTCGTGAAAAAAGTGTAATTTTATGATGAATGGTTTAAAAGCACATGCTTATTTAAATATTTTACCTCTAGAATCTTATGATTTATTGATAGGAATAGATTGGTTAGAGAAACATAGAGTTTTTTTAACTATTATGATAAAAGATTCTCATGCTTGGATGACAAAGGTAATACCATTATTGTAAAAGGGATTCCCAGCAAAGTTACCATAAGAGAAATCTCATCCATACAAATGAAAATGTTGGTTCGTAAAGGATGCAAAGTTTTTGCAGTTTACATAATGGACAAAAAAGAGAAAGATAATTAACTTAATGTAGAAGACATACCAATTTTAAAAGACTTCAAAGATATATTTTCGGAAGAGATTCCTGGATTACCTCTAAAAAGAGATATATATTTTACAATTGATGTGGTACTAGGGGAATTATCACCATCAAAGTATCCCTATCGGATGAATATAGTAGAGCTTACTGAATTAAAATCACAAATACATGAATTAATTGATAAAAAATACATCGACCTAGTGTTTCCCTTTGGGGAGCACCGATTTTGTTTGTAAACAAAAAATATGGCACTTTATGGTTGTGTATAGATTATAGATAACTAAATAAAATGACAATTAAAAATCGATATCCTTTACTTCATATCGACAATCTATTTGGAGATTCAGTAAATGCCAATTGTTTTTAGCTTTGCTTAAATCTAGAAATATGGAAAGTGTTAGAAAAAAGTTAGGAATAAGAACATTGAAGAATATTGAATCAAGTAATCACATTGTTAAATCTCTTTCTTTTGCATTCACATCGATTGGTAAAAAAACTCGTTCCCAAGACTGTATTGTGGCTCGCCGCATATTGGCTGAATCAATTGTATGTAGATACACAAGACAACGTCGTTTACTTAAATCCACATCACAAATTGTGCCTTTACATCCAAAGACACTTAAAAAATATTCAGTAAGAAGAGACAACCTTAATGTAGAGGGAAAAATGGAAACATTATGGAAATTTAGTGGTAGGTTTCCCCACAAAGACATGAAGTTAGTCGAAGCAGTGAAGGGCCTAGTGCACATGTTTTGGCATGATAACACTAGGCCTTCTTCTAACATGAAGGATGTGTTAAAACATTGTATGGATTCTAGAAACAATGAACCTAATGTTAAACATTATCTTGACATAACAGAAACTCAACAGTTCGATATTTTTAAAGTTTCCCACGTAGAGCTAAGGCTCAGGAAAAAATCTTTTGAAAAATGGAAGCCTTGGTATGTAAGAATCAATACCATCTGGAACACTTGTTGTTGTAGATACCACATAGATTTTGACCTATATTACCATACATTTGCACATATACTTCGTTTTTTGCATCCTAACCATGTGCAGGAATGCTCAAGTATAGTACCACCAATGTCATCTAGAGATTTCATCCATAGCATAATGTGTCCGAGGAAAGATGGGCCGGCACATTACTTAAAACAATGTGTAGATGGTTCTTGCAACAATTGTGGTGGGCTATCATTATGGTATGATTCCATCCATGGGAGTGAATATCAAGCATTTTGGAATGCAATTGTCGAGAAGCACAACTATCAGTATGAGACATATCATTTACATGATGGGAAAGAAAGCAGGAAGATTAAATTGGTGAATTCACAGGTAAATTGTTGATTATTGACATATTAATATTCATGTACATATTTTTATGTTGTTTTATAACACTGTTTATTTTTTTACACCATGTGCAGGTCTGTGATTTTATTTTAGAGTTTCATGGAAAGATCCAACAGTACATTCAACATGTCGATATGGCACAATGGCAAGATGAGAAATTCATAATATGTCAGGACACCTTCACTCTCAGAACAATACTATCAATGGTTGAATTTGCAGAAAATTACACCCTACAACCACAAAATGAAATACAAATTCAATACTATCACTCAGAGAAGGTGAGCATAATGGTGCATATCACGTATTGACATGGGCTAGATAGCAATGAAGAGAAACATGTGATACTGAAAGAAAGTCACTTATACATAAGTGATGACTGGACCCATGACATCCATTATGTGCAGCATTGCTTCAAATTATTCTATGTTCATGTGATAGCTATGGATATACCATTTTATCGTCGTTTCATTTGGTCAGATGGTTTTGCTGGATAGTTCAAGAATGCACGTGTATTTGAATGGTTGTGTTTGTTGCACATAAAATACAAGGTGACACATGTATGGAACTACTTTGAAACTATTCATGGAAAAGGAGAGCACGATGGTGCTAGTGCATGTATAAAAACTGCCCTTCGAAGGGAAGAGATGAAGTTTACAGGTGCTCGCCTTCGAGACTGCATCTATAGTGAAATGGTGTGCATCTATCATGGGAGGACAAGCAACAAGGAAACACCTAGTGCGAAGAATATTCTGGGAGGTGACAAATGTTAATCTATCCCAAACACATCGGGTGAACACAGTGCATGGAACTCGACAGTTTCACTCAATTAGAAGCTCTGACAACTTGGCCCTACAAATTTGGACAAGATTGAAGGCTTGCTTTTTCAATTCCTGTAGCATCGATGAATGGGATGATTGTGAGTATATAGATACAGGTTATACATGGGATCAAGTGACACTTGGCACCAATTTCAATGGGGTTAATGAAATATACCATTTGGAAGATGATCAGACACATATTTCTATAGACTATGATCACATATCAGATCTCATACAAGCAGGTACAAAAAATTAGAAATTGAATTTATGTATTGTTAATTCGACATAAGTAGAATTTAATTTATGTAGAAATTAGAAATGTAAGACCTTATTTAAAAAATGTATTGTTAACTCGACCTATTTCCTTTCACAGGTCAGATATATGCAGTGGTTTCCCCAAAAAATAATGAATCGGGTTCTGACTATTGGCTGGCATGATGTTTAGAGGGGAAACAAACCATTCTCGAACCTGTTATAGATGATGAAAATATTGAATTCCAAACTAGCTTGATGGTTATAAAAAGGGAGTACTTGAAACTTGCAGCACAACAGAAAAGGAAGGGTGGGTATGTATATCAGGATTATAGACCAGGAGCTATTGTATACCACTTCACCAACCTAGTAGTTCGTATAAACATCAAGTTGTGCACACTTAGTCACAAAAATAGTTCGCATGTACGTTACTTGCTACATCATATAGAGCACAAAAGATTGATGGACACCATCGGCACCAGAGATGATCTAGATGGCCTACTCGTCTAAGTGCATTGCCAGGTGCGTTATTTAACCTTTAAAGTGCACGCTGAAGCACAATTTCAATTGTTTAGCCTTATTTTATTCCCAATGTATTAAACCTGTGATTAACGGATACCATTCATAGAAATAATTTTATTCAGAGAATATTGGACACTATAAATATGGTCATACAACCTCAGGTGAGTTATCTATAAATCATGTTTGCACATTTTCATTGGGTTCTCTGTATTTTCTTATGAGAGTACTAATGTCTGGCCTTTCGTGTGCCTAGGATACAAACACCATCTATGGAACATTGGAGGCGCCAAGAACGGTGTCTTTAGACACCAACAAATAGAAATAGGAAAATAACATGCTCTCGAGTTGTTGAAATTTACTTTTTTGATGTTTTTTATATTAATATACACTTAATTACATTGTTGGGTCAGCTCTTGAAACTATTTCATTGGTGGGTCAACTCATGAAAACCTTCGATCGTGTTTATGCTGGTAGGGTTCCCATATCGGCCTTGCCCATACAGACTTGCAGGAGCCAATGACATGCAATTTTGCTGCTCCATTTGATTTTTCGCTCCTGGACCAGAAGTCACCAAGTGTCCCTAAACAATATTTTCATGCGACTTTCAACTGGACATAACTCGGAAACTGGAGGTCGGATCAAAGAACCGTCGACTCCGTTGGTCTCCTAGCATGCGATTACCTCTAGGTGGCCCTCTACCTCTTGTTTTCAAGGATCAGTGACTTCATTGTGCATTGATTTCGTAAACTAGGTTTTTGCTCAGTTTCCTTCAATGCAACTCTTGCATTGGTGGGTCAACTCTGCAAAACCTTAGATTGTTCCTCTTACAAGTTATGAGATGGAACTAGAAACACATGTACATGTACAAATTGAAAAACAGCTAGGGTTTCATGAACTACAAATTGCATTCTATCACAATGGTTGACAAGTTAGTGGATGGAACTAGGATTTAGTGACCTCTTTACAAGTTATGAGATGGAACTAGAAGCACATGTACATGTACAACTTGAAACCAACTTAGGTTTCATGAACTACAAATTGCATGCTACCACTAGGGTTGACAAGTTATGAGATGGAACTAGGTTTTAGTGACCTCTTTACAAGTTATGAGATGGAACTAGAAACACATGTACATGTACAAATTGAAAACCAACTAGGGTGTTATCTCCTAAATAAATTAATTTTCAATAGGTCAAACTCAGACAATTTATTTTTCGTAGTAGTGAAGATTTCAGGGTATATTATGAAATTTTTTTTAATGATTAACAAAATGTGAATATCTGGTGTTTTGTTTTTCAAGAAATTTGAAAGTTTTAGCTTTCGATGGCTTAGGAAAACTTTTCCACAGTTCATTAACCACCGAAAAGCCGAGCTTTCGGCAGCTAACAATTTCGACTCAGGATCACGTTAACCACTGAAAGCCTATTGACGTCGTTTTTATAAAAAAAATGGAAAGGGGGCTTTCGGTGGCTTGGCTGAACTTACCAACAGTTCATTAGCCACCAAAAATCCTACCTTTCGACAGCTTGCAAATTAGACCCAAGATTCCCTTAACTTCCGAAAAGGAAAAAAGAGGAAAAACGGTTAGCTTATCCATCAAAATCAAAGGCTGTCAGCATGAGGCACGCCATGATTTGGCACTTAACCACCGAAAAGACTCGGGGACTACAAAAAATCATAAGTTGGTGAATAAAAGGTCGTTATTGATCTAAAGTGACTGATACAGACCAAAACCTTAACCTTCCCTCCATCTGTCCCATGACTACAGTTGAACCACCATGAAACATCAAGTCCTAGTTAAAAATAATTGTTGCACTGGCTATCTCATGGTTCTCACTAGAGTTTACCATAATTTTTCTCAAGTACCAATCGATTGATTAACCCCTCCAAATCAACACCATATTCTTAGTACATTCCACATTTATTTGCATGCATTCTCCAAATCAGCATTCATATGTTATTGCTTTATATATGAATCTACTAGCATAGTAAGTTCTTCATTTATCCACCTTATTATCAAACCTCTAAACATTAGTAGTTAGAAGCCTTATCTATTTGATTGGGTTCTGTGCATGTCTTGAGTGAATTAGGTCTTGTAGGTCATCTGACTTGATCCATCTAGAAAACCATTAAAAACAGATAAGTTACCAGGCATCCTCGAGCTACAACCTAGAGGAGTTTCCTATAGTGATAACAAATTGGCATCATTGCCGAGGAGAGGAGATTGAAGCCCAGCTTCCCTGGGAGATGACATAGATCTTACTTTGATGATAAACAAAGTCTAGACACTATTCTGGTTGCAATCATCTATCTGGCGACTCCATTGGAATAAGGTGGCTTCAAGAAGACCAAGTACCAGAGAAAACCCTCAAGGGCCACCAGTAACACCTGTTTCAGATCCAGAAGAGATTCTAAGAAGAGCTAGGGTTTCACTAAGACAGACCTCTAGAGCTGCAAGGGGAGCTACATCACATATTTCCAGAGGTATTTTTGTTTTTATATCAAATAGACCTCCATTTCAGTCTTCTTCTATTGAAGCATCTAGTTATCAGAAGTTTATAAGTAAATCAGAAAATTTTAGGGTTGAGGAATCTTCAAGCACTACTGCTTCTGAAGATCTCATCCCTGGTGACTCCATGAAGGATGAATTCAGTGGAAACTCCACAATATTAAGATGTAAAAATCATTTTCTACTCTTTTGGCTCAGAGGTTTGCACCTCTTGACTTCTCTTCAATTCCTAGTTTCCCACATCCAGTACCTAATATGTTCGAATGGGGATATTTTCTACTTGTCTTCAAAGAGGAGAAAGAAGACAATCCTGCAGAACACCTCCTAAAATTTCACGAATGCATGGATCTATTAGATCAGCATCATGAAGATGTTGGTATAAATATGTTCATGTATTCATTGTATGGTGACGCACGTCAGTGGTATTTTTCTTTACCTCCTTCTAGCATTTCATCTTTGAAGGATTTTCATCGAGCATTCACTGAGCACTGCAAAAGGTATTTTTCAGATGAGCTTGTATTTGGTAATTGATGTGATGAATATGAATTACATCATAAGGATGAAGATGTAAATAGAGACGGATCTCTCCCTCACAATATGCAGCAGCCCTTCAAGGATATTCAAGATGATGCACTTTTCAAGAATATGCTAGGGTTTCATTTATTTTTTGGGTCAATATCAATGATAAGTTTAGCAGATTAGCTTCTGACATGGCTTCATTGGAAGCATGATGTCACTTGATAAGAAGACTCTACTGATTAGAATTAGGAGTAGGAGTAGATAGGAAAATAAGCTCTTAATATGAGCAGCTAGGTCATGTTCAGTTGTTTTCATGAATAATCCAAGAAGGCTATAGACAAGTTGCAACGGATCAGTTATGAAGGACAAATGACTTCATGCCCAATGGAACACTAGAAGATAGCTTTAATCTTTGTTTTTCAGGAAAGACATTTGGTTTGGGATTCTTGGGACCTCACAAGGAGGTTCCCATCCCCAAGTAGGATCCAGATGTTATCTCCTAAATAAATTAATTTTCAATAGGTCAAACTCAGACAATTTATTTTTCGTAGTAGTGAAGATTTCAGGGTATATTATGAATTTTTTTTTAATGATTAACAAAATGTGAATATCTGGTGTTTTGTTTTTCAAGAAATTTGAAAGTTTTAGCTTTCGGTGGCTTAGGAAAAATTTTCCACAGTTCATTAACCACCGAAAAGCCGAGCTTTCGGCAGCTAACAATTTCGACTCAGGACCACGTTAACCACTAAATGCCTATTGACGTCGTTTTTATAAAAAAATTGGAAAGGGGGCTTTCGGTGGCTTGGGCGAACTTACCAACAGTTCATTATCCACCAAAAATCCTATCTTTTGGCAGCTTTCAAATTAGACCCAAGATTCCCTTAACCGCCGAAAAGGCCAAAAGAGGAAAAATAGTTAGCTTATCCATCGAAATCAAACGCTGTCAGCATGAGGCACGTCATGATCTAGCACTTAATCACCGAAAAGACTAGGGGAATGAAAAAATCATAATTTGGTGAATAAAAGGTCTTTATTGATCTGAAGTGACTGATAAAGACCAAAACCCTAGCATGTCCTCCATTCTTCCCACGAGTGCAGTTGAACCACCATGAAACATCAAGCCCCAGTGAAAAATAATTGTTGTGCTGGCTATCTCGTGGTTCTCACCAGATTTTACCATCATTTTGTTCAAATACCAATCAATTGATTAACCCCTCCAAATCAGCACCATATCCTTAGTACACTCCACATTTATCTGCATGCATTCTCACTGAGCCTAGCCCTCTCTGGATCCAACATTGTAGTATCCTTCCCTAGGGTTTGAATTTCAATTTTGCAGGTGCAGAGAGGGGAGGACCCACTCAAAAAACTCAAAACACAAGTTTCGATGGCTAATCATGGTTTCAAAATGGCCTCGTAGCTAAGACCGAAATTTCAAGGCGCTCCAAGCGACTGAAATTGGTGTTTTACTACGAAAAGTCATCATTTTAAAATAATTAGTTTGAGTGATTGGAGAATAATTTTGCAAAAATCTTGGATTTTTTTGTTCCTAACATGTCAGAGAACAATAACCTCTCTCTATTTTCCTACAGGTATTGCATATTGGTAGAATCAAATCCATCTTCGAGCCCTAATTTTCGGATCTCAGAATTTCCCTGTTTTACACATGTTTTTGAAATACAGATCTTCGGAAAATGAAGATGATTTTCAAAAAACTGAGAAATTTTTTGCCCACAACAAACCAATATACAGAAACCTATTTCGGTTTATACACAAGTGTCACATATTTGAAGGACCAAATCCATCTTTGAGCCCCATTTTTCAACAGTTTGGCCAAATTTTTAGAGCGAAAAATGACCTAACAGAGCAGGTGGCAGCAGAATATGAGGAGTTTCCCTCACCAACATAAGGGGAATGTCACGAAGAACCAATGGTAGAGACCTCCTCATGCAAACCTAGGTCTCAGAGAATAAACTAGATGTTAGGGAAAATATGTGAAATGGAGGTCTTAGAGAGAGAGATAAAAAGAACTAATGCAATATTAACCAAGAAAAATACTCAATTGCATAATTCTCTGCTAGAAATGAAGGGGATGTATTTCCTGCTGCAAAAAAGGAATCTTAGGTTTATGAAGGACAAAACCAGGCTTTACAAGATGATCAGACTTTTGAGGCTGCAGATAAAGAATTCCAACTCAAACCCTAGCTCTCAGGCTCACTTTGCACTAGAAACCCTAGCAGAGGCAGCAACAAGCTTTCAGGATCATGAGGAAGCTCATGATGCTACTACTCAGTCAAAACCTAGGCAAATGGAAGAATTACTAGAAAGACAGAGGTAAAAGCTGTAGAAGATTGATTTAAAGGCTAATAATTTTTTGCAGAAAACAGAGCTTTTGGTGGCTTAGGAGAACGCAACAGCTGTTCATTAGCCACTGAAAGTAGAGCTTTCAGAAGCTAATAGACCCAGGATTCTGCTTCTTTAACCACCAAAAGTGCAAAAGGGTGAAAAATGATATGTTTACACACAAAACCAATTTTGATGGGTACAAACACCTCAGGGGTGAATGATTAAGCTCAAAATTGATGAAAAACACTAGTGGAGGGGGTTTGTTCCAATTGTGAGGGTGCGATCAAGGAGAAATGGGTCACAAACCCTACATGTTTTTGACCAACTGTGGCTTATCTATCAGATAATAGGTCACAGCTCTACTTCAGTAATCACTACAATTATCAAAGAGTTCAATGAGTGAACAAGTGTTAGAGTTAGATAGACCAGTACTTAAATTAGGGTTTTTGACCTAATTTTGCAAAAAACATTTATTTTATCTATTTTTAGTAAATCAAATCCAAATTTTCAGGATCTGAATATTTTTGTAAAGGTTATAAAGCCTAAAACTTATTTTGAAGCAAGGGTTCAACTTCGGAGACTTTTAGACCCTTATTGTTATCAAGCTTCTCATGTTATTCATCATTTAATATAAGCTCTTTTGTTGTTATATGTTCAGCTTCCATATCTTTTTTTGTTCTGTGCTTGTGCTTGAATGTCTGATTTAGGTTTATTCATTTTATCTAATATCTGATAGCTGTCATCCTATTTTCTTGTTGATGACTTTAATTGCAACTACTTTCCTTTTTATGATTAGCCATTCATATGTGATTTCTTTATATATGAATCTGCCAGCATAGTAAGTTCTTCATCTATCCACGTTATTATCAAACCTCTAAACATTGGTAATTAGAAGCCTTATCTATTTGATTGGGTTCTATTCATGTCTTGAATGAATTAGGTCTTGTAGGTCATCTGACTTGATCCATTTAGAAAAACCATTAAAAACAATTAAGTTACCAGGCATCCTCGAGCTACAACCTAGAAGAGTTTCTTGGAGTGATAACATAGGGTTTCATGAACTACAAATTGCATTCTATCACTAGAGTTGACAAGTTATGAGATGGAACTAGGGTTTAGTGGCCTCTTTACAAGTTATGGGATGGAACTAGAAACACATGTACATCTACAAATTTAAAAACAACAAGGTGTCCAGTGAAAAACAACTAGGATTTCATGAACTACAAATTGCATGCTATCACTATGGTTGACAAGTTAGTGGATGGAACAATGGGTTTAGTGACCTCTTTACAAGTTATGAGATGGAACTAGAAACACATGTACATGTATAAATTGAAAACCAACTAGGGTTTCATGAACTACAAATTGCATGCTATCACTAGGGTTGACAAGTTATGAGATGGAACTAGGGTTTGGTGACCTCTTTACAAGTTATGAGATGGAACTAGAAACACATGTACATGTACAAATTAAAAAACAACTAGGTGTCTAGTGAAAAACAACTAGGGTTTCATGAACTACAAATTTCATGCTATCACTATGGTTGACAAGTTATGAGATGGAAGTAGAAACACATCTACATGAACAAATAGAAAACCAACTAGGGTTTCATGAACTACAAATTGCATGCTATCACTAGGGTTGACAAGTTATGAGATGAACTCGGGTTTTATGACCTCTTTACAAGTTATGAGATGGAAGTAGAAACACATTTACATGAACAAATAGAAAACCAACTAGGGTTTCATAAACTACAAATTGCATGCTATCACTAGGGTTGACAAGTTATGAGATGGAAGTAGGGTTTTATGACCTCTTTACAAGTTATGAGATGGAAGTAGAAACACATGTACATGAAAAAATAGAAAACCAACTAGGGTTTCATGAACTACAAATTGCATGCTATCACTAGGGTTGACAAGTTATGAGATGGAACTAGGTTTTATGGCCTCTTTACAAGTTATGAGATGGAAGTAGAAACACATGTACATGAACAAATAGAAAACCAACTGCGGTTTCATGAACTACAAATTGCATGTTATCACTATGGTTTACAAGTTATGAGATGGAACTAGGGTTTCATGAAAACCAAATTGTGTGCTATCACTAGGGTTTACAAGTTAGTGGATGGAACTAGGGTTTAGTGACCTCGTGTTGCAGCTGCAACTTTTGCCTTGAAAATTTTGATTTTTAGGGTCCCCCCCCTTTTATTTTTTAGTATTTAGACGGCCTAGGAATATTTTATTTCCACCAAATTTTGCCAAGGGATAAACTATTTTTTGAAAAAACTTAATCTTTTTGCATGTCCATATCAGATCTCTAGTTGACTAGTCTTCTGATACAGCGGAGGCATAGTCCACTATCTTTCCAAAGTGTTTATCGGAAGCCTTCTGAGGTCTAAGTTGTTGTATCGAGAATGATTTTATCTATGATCTTGGATATAGTTTGCCGAGGTTCCGGGGTTTTATTATAAAGTGGATCCGATGGATCGGATGTCCCTTCAACTATTGTTTTTCGATGTCCAGTGAAGTTGGTATTTTCGCTGTCAGTTAGCTGTTTTGGAATAAATCAATATTTTTAGCTTATCCGCCATTCGACATTACAGAGGTTTATTATTGAGTCGATCCAAAACTTCATGATTTCCTCACTGATTTCAAAGAGATTAGTCCTACTGGTTTCCGATGTATCTTTCCCATGCCATTACCGAGTTGGTAGAGCCATTCTCGTCCGATGTTGCGGATGTCTTCAAGACTATATGTCCGATGTCTGGTTAAGATTTTTTCCTGCTAGTGTTTCACTCACGGTCAAGGTTTATAACACCGCTTTGAGCCCATGACTTGTCATTTTCACAGTGGTAGCCATCAGAATCGATTGCGTGCAGCTGTCAGGATTTTATACATTCTCCTCTACGCCCACAGAAGTTATCTCCTATCTAGGTCGCTTGCATCTCCGTTGCCAGATAAGATCCATTCACGAATTTATTTTTGCTTGGTTTTTCTTGGTGTTTAAATCGCCAGGGTGGATAGGGTTAGGTTTCCGTGGTAGGGTAAGGTTTTTGCGTCTTTGTGGTTTTCTTGTGGTGAACTCCCTTTATTTGGGATGTAGCCTACTCATCTATGAGCATTTTCATTTCCGACCGGTTAGGTTTTTTTGTATCCGCCGTTGTGCAGCCATGAATATGTTTGTGGCAGTTTCGTTTGTTCAGATGGTTAGAGCACGGTGCAGATGAGCGTTTTTCTATCTGCACCTCCCTGTTCATTATGGCCTCATTTTAGAGCCTAATCTACACGGCCATGTCTCCTTTGACAGTAGTTTTCCATGGGACGCAGGAGGGTCGCGAAGTTGATAAGGGTAGAGGTTTTTTTTGTGTTGAAACAGATCACGGTGTGAGTTTTTTTCTCAGTCAAGATGTGCATATAGATTTTTAGGAATTTGGAAGAGATTAGGCTTTTGAGCTAGCAGAGTTTTAGCAGGTTTGGGGGACAGAAATATTTTGCAGATCCTTGTTGTTTAAGAAGTCTCTCATTCAGAGGAACTGTGGGTTTGGATAATAATTTTCAATATGCATATAAATGAAATCATAATATTTGGTTTCTTTATTGTTTTCTCATTACAAATGATTACTAGAGATAAATAGACTGAGATCTTGTTGTGTAATGGCTACAGGTAAATTATCAACACTGCAATATGTCAAGAAAACAGAAGAAGAAATCCCAAGCACCCAAAGAAGAGACTGAAGTGGAGGTGATAACCAGAGTGGAAGTCATCTATGAAGATACTAAAGCTGTTACTAGAGTTGAGCCAGAATACAAATGGGGAGAATTATAGGATGATTTCAAGCCAAACTGTTCGAGATGCTGGTTTTGAAGAAATGCACATATATGCAAATATTGAAAGGTCAGCCCTTATGAAAGTGGCTACCTGACCTGAGTTGTTCCCATGCGCAGAGGTTATAGGATGGATTCTACCTTGGGAAGATGTTACAAGGAAGTAAAGAAACAAGCTGCTGAAGACGCAACAAAGAAGATTGAAGAAGAAAAGAAAAGAAAAGAAGAAGATGAAATCCGAAAAAAGTAGGAAGAAAGTGAAGGGTTTAGATTAGAAGGTGTCCAAAATGAAAAACATCAAATAGAGATGACAGCTAAAGGATCAAGAACAAATAAATCAGAAGGACAAGACCCTACGGATCAAGGACAGGCTCAATCTGATATTGACCCATTAGAGCCTATTGTTCCTTCAAGCAGTACAGTAGGAGAAGGTTCAGTGTCAACTTCTAGACTTGAGTTAATTCCTTTCATTCCTACTGAAGGGGAAGAGGTGTCGAATTTTAACACTATATTTTATGACAAGGAAAAGAATAGAATCATCAAAAGAACCAAGAAGAAATTGGACACTGGGGGCAAGCAAGGAATGATGGTGACCGATAAGACAGTGGTTCACAACACACACAAAGATCCACGATTAATAGCAAGGGATGTTGTAGCTTTAACCCTAGCCACTGAGGATAATGTAGACAGAATCATGGTAGAACTAGAATAGTCACAGAAAAGGGTCACACAGTTGAAAGAGACTTTGAAGAAAGAAAGGAGCGAAAGTCAGAGTCTAAAAAGGAAGTATGAGGATATGATCGGTGAAGTTAAATTATAAAAGGAAGAATGTCAGACTCTATAGACCGAGAAATATGCTTTGGTAATATCTGTAGGAAATATAGAGAAGAATGCCCAAACCACCTTGTTTGAGTTTGAAAAACTACAACAGCAATATCAGAGTTTGGAAGCTGAGAGGGATGAGCTTAGGTTATCAGTTGAAGAATTGGATAAGGAAAAGGGCATATTGGAAGGTAAAGTGACAGAGCTGGTAGAGCACAAGACCACTACAAAAGGGAAGGCTAAGCTATATGAGACTCAGATAGTAGCATTGGAGGATCAAAAGAATTTACTAGCAGCTTCACTGAAGTCAGCTATGGAGTAGAAGGTTGATATTGAACCTTTAAATAAGCATGCCCTTACACTCTAAAAGAAGATTCATCAAATGCAACTGGAGATGGTGGAGAAAAGATTTAAAGTTCAACAGATAGACATCATATTAGAAGAAATTCTAAATACAGCCTCTTAGTTTTTGGATAGGACATAGGATATCCTAGAGACTCTACAAGGAAGGATGACATGGGTAGAAACGTACAACGAATATCCCACACATACACCTTTCAAAGACTTGGAAATGATAAAGATGGACTACGAGCTGATTGAGTATGCTAGCAACACAGAAGAAGAACTAAAAAAGCCAGTGAAGAAAACAAAGAATTCCTATGTTGAATTCTGTAGGAGAGTGCTCCTAACTTATAATCGGTGTCAAACCTCTGCTGCAAAGAGACTAAAAGTGCTTCCAGAGTATGAGATGTTTTTGAAACAATTACAAGAGAGATGCAACAAAGATGAACATGCCATTCAGCAAGTCAAGGAGTTAGATGAAAAGATACTTAAGACTGAAATAACACATGCAGCTATGAGTATCCACTTGCTAGACGACCAACTGCGCTTGATTCCTGCCAGGATAGTGGGTGTAAAGGCCCAGGCTGCTCAACATGAAATTACTATCAGATTTCTTGAACCTTCTGGTTTTGAGAATATAGCAGCAGAGGAAAATGTATGGAGAAATTTTATGAACTAGCAGGATGGACCCTCTTTGTTGGACTATATAGCACTTTGATAAAGAATGTAACATATTTTATTTATCTTTTTGTTCACAAGCTAAAAGGAAAATTTTTTATGGGAAAGGTTGGGGGAGCCCAAAAGAAAACGAGGGAAGCCCAAGAGTTTTTTCCTTTTTGTATAAGTATAGGAAAGATTATTGTAAGAAGGGACCTTTTTTCAGACTATCCTTGTGCAAGATTATTGTAAGAAGAACTAGTTCATCTTATAATAAAGAGTTATATTTTTGGGCTGGAGAAAGCACTGTGGGGTTTCAAATGCTTGACTTGGACTGGTTGGATGTGAACTATTTCTATTTCATCTTGTTTCCATGAACTGTGATACCATTCTAACTTATGAATTTTTTCCCATTATGAATGTGCTCTTGTTTATTTCTGATAGAATTCCACAATCATATTTGAGTAATGAATGTTTTAATTAACAATGACCTATCTCTTTGTTTATTTGTCTATTGATAAACATGTATTCAGAAATATTAACAGCTATCTATAGTGTTCTTTATGCATGTTATACAATACATTACTCAACATTAATTACAGTATTGCTCCTTAGGGATAGGTTAGAGAGTTTTAGTTAGTTTTTATTTGTTTATGAATTAGAAGTGAGAGAGGTAAGATGAGAGGTAAGAACATGTGCATCACATTGTGAGACTCCTCATTTTATCTATCAATTGCATTTAGCTAGGCACTTGCATATCATACCTAAATATAAAACTAAAAAATACACCTAAACGGTGGACCGGGCCGCAACTAGTAAAATAAGCTTTAACTGTTACGTGACCTATGGTAGTTGTACCATCAACTGAACAGATTCCCCATACCAAACAATAATGAGATAATTGGGAACATTTATTGGGTACAATCCCTAATTTTGTTATCTACAATCTTCCAGGCCTCAACAGTTTTGGTGCTAGAAGAAGGGCCACCAGTGCATGGCTGGCCGAGGAAGTCCGCTTTTTGGCGATATTACTCCACTGGTGACAGTTTTGAAACCAATTTACCTCAGAAACCCACTCTTGAAGAAGCAGGAAAGGGGTATCTCTATCCCATTGATAACGAAGTGGTTGAATATTTAAGGAGGATTACCAAGGCATATGCAAAAAATATTGGAGGGTTACCTATTATCTCTATTCTACCTAGAAGAGAGTGTCAGAAGAAGGACCATCCTCAATTGGAAGATTCAATGTTGGTATAAAATCTTGAAGAGGTGGTAGAAATATCCTTACAAGAAGTTAGCCAACCTTTGGATCAGTTGGGACCAGATTCCCCTCAATGTTCACCTTTCTAGACCCTTGTTCAGTCTCCACCTCATACTCCTCTCAGAATCATGGCCAATGTGAATGCCAATCAGGCACCTCCACAGCTTGCTTGGAGAGATAGATCTCCTTTAAACCTGACACCTTCGTTGCATGATATGCCTCAGAGTTTCGACAAAATTTTACCCAAGTTTGAACCCAGTGAAGGAATTCTTGTGGAGGATCACTTGCATAATTTTTATCTGGATTTAGAAGGTCTGCAGGCAATAGAACATGAAGATGTATTTTGCAGACTTTCCCCTCATGCCTTGAAAGGGAAAGCAGCTTCATGGTACTTTTCCCTACCAGCAAACTCAATCACGAATTGGAATATTTTTGAAAGACTGTTCAGAAACAAATACGGAATCCAAAAAACTCACGTAGCTTTAATGAAAGGATTGATTGCCTTAAAGAAAGAAAATAAAGATAGGGTACATAATTTTACTCATAGGTTTGTTTCCTACCTGAATAATTTCAGTGCAGCTGATAAACCATCTGAGCATGCTCTAATTGAGTACTATACCTCAGCCCTCGGGCCTGATATAGCCATGTTTTCCAAGAGATCGGTTAGGCCCACTTTGGTAGATACTTATGAAGATGCTGAGAAGGTAGAGGAAGAATTGGAGAGTACAGAGCACTATCCTACGCAGTCAAATGAAAGAAATTATGGAAACAAAAATCCCCTATTATTAACTAAACCTAAGGATGAACGATCACAGGAGTTAGATGGGATGTTGAATATGATGCAGAAGTTATCAAACAGGGTGATTGATTTAGAAAAATAAAAGGAGGCTCATAAGCAATACAAGCCTTATTATAAAAAAAGAGAAGACAACAGTCAACCTAAACCTCCTCCTCATAGTCCTTAAGCAATGAATTTGACCGATGTAGGAATGGATAATTTTTGCACTTTCCATCAACAACCTCATTCTAAAAATAATTGCCCATAGTGGATTAATTATATGACATTAGTAATGAACCAATTATTGGATTCCAAGCTTACAGAAACTGAGGAAGAGAAAGGGAAAGATCATGAACCTACAGAAACACAAGAGGAAGACACCTTGATTGTATGGCACTGTGGGTCTATGTTCAACTTAGAAGATGAATATTTCCCTAACAAAGAAGAAACATTAGAGACCAATGTCCCAATAAGGAGTTAGAATCCATTAAAAGAAGATAACTTGATACTTCCAAAGATCAAGAAACTCCAAGAGAACATGAAGAAAATGAAGAGTAATACTTCAACTGTTAACATACATGAGTTTGTCATTTCAAACCAGAACCCTAAGAAAGTCAATACACCTGTAAATCCTACTGAAAATAAAACTGAAAATGTCAAGAAGAATCGGGATGAACATGAGATGGGATATGACATTGTAGAAGACATTAAAAAGGCTAAAGCAAATATCTCATTGTTTGAAATGTGCAATCTACCGCAGCAAAAAGAAAAGCTTTTGAAAGTGCTTGAGACACCCAAGAAGGAGCCTCCCATTGAAAACCAACCTGAGGAAGAGATTGGTGAGGCGAGCTTAAGAGGAAAATCTAAGTATAAAACTCCAGCATTTCTTCTAACCTTTGATATTTTCAACTATAATGTACATAGTTGTTTAGTGGATTCAGGAGCATCAGTCAATGTCATGCCTCTCTCAGTTTTCCAGCAAATCAATGGTAAACCTAAACCAACTATTGGCCAAGTTCTTCAATTAGACAGGACAACAGTAAAAGTAATAGGAGAAATGGAATATGTTTTGATATGTTTATCCACAGATGAGAGGGTATGTCAGTACGTAGATATTGTCATAGTAGATATCCCAGATGATTATGGTTTGGTTTTGAATCAGGATTGGGTAGTGAGGTTAGAAGGATATTTTGTATCAAATTGGTCACATTTGTGGTTTACTTTCAAAGGATGTCAAAATTAGATAAAGGTGTTAAGAGAGCCTCAAATGAAGTATAATGTGACTCAGTTAGAAAGAAAAAATGAACCAGTAAACTCTGTGTTGGGAAACTATTTCATTGAATTGGAACTGGGAAATTACTAAGCTGAAGAAGTCAGCAGTATACCTGATATCCAGCCCGATATCAGTCATTTTTCATGGGTTGATGAGTTTGATTGTAACATAGTAGATTTTGTTTCAGATGTAGTTAGAAATTCAAATTCAGTAGGAGTAGAAAGTTTTTGGATTATTTATTTCAATGGTTCTAAAAAATTTGAAGGATTAGGAGCTGGCTGTGTCTTGATTGATCCAGAAAAAAAAAAAAAAACATTTTCTTTCATGTAGATTAGAATTTGAATGCACAAATAACACAACCGAATACGAAGCACTAGTTCAAGGACTTTAGAAAGCAATAGAATTAAAAGTGAAAAATCTGAAAGTATATGGAGACTATGAAATCATTGTTAAACAAATTTGGAACAAAATTCACTACATATCACCGCATTTGAAGGCTTACCAAAATGAAGTATGGGATTTATTGATAAATTTTCATGCATTAAATATTTCTTCAATTCCTACAGCAAAAAATGCAGCAACTGATTTGTTGGCTACATCAGCTGCAAGATTGGTACCTACGAATAATAGATGTTCGATTGAATTGCTTTGTAGGCCTTCTGTTCTAGATAACATCACTAATATGAGGGTGTTAGATGATGATCAGCAAATATTGGAATGCTTAACAAATAATGATACATTTAAAGGAGCAATAATAGATGACGAAGAACATCAAGCGGAATTACAATACGAAAATTTCATTCCAAAAGGAGTTAGAACTTTGGAACAGATGTTTGATTTAAAAAATAAGTTCGGGAAAGCAAGCGAATGTCAAGACTCATAGCTCGTCTTTACAATTCGAGATGATAAATTTAGGGATAGAAGCTGAACCCAAATATGTGAATTTGGGTAAGTGATGTTCACCTGGTGAGAGGAGTAAATTCATCAGCTTATTTAGACAATATAAGGATGTATTTGCTTGAACTTACGAATACCTAAAGACGTATGACACCAAAATTATACAACATGTGATTCCAATCAAGGCTAGAGTCAAACCTTATCAACAACCTCTGAGAAAAATGCATCCAAATCTAGAACCCCTAATTCAAAGTGAAGTGAAAAAGATGCTAGATGCTAAAATCATATTTAAATTTAGACATTTAGAATGGGTCTCTAATTTGGTACCAGTGCGAAAAAATTCTGGAGAGATCAGACTTTGCGTAGATTTCATAAATCTCAATCGTGTATCAAATAAAGATAATTATCCTGTCCCACCCATGGAACAAATACTACAAATGGTCTCAAGTTCCGAACTGTTCTCTCTATTAGATGGATTCTCCGGTTATAATCAAGTATTAGTAGCAGAAGAGGATAGGCTCAAGACCATTTTCAGAACCAAGTGGGGAACATTTGCGTATAGGAGGATGCCCTTTGGACTTATCAATGTTGGAGCAACTTTCCAGAGGGATATGGATATAGATTTCTACGGTCTGATTGGCCGTAGTGTCGCGGTCTGTCTAGATGATGTCACAATATTTTCAAAGAAGAGAGAAGAGCAAGCTTTTCATCTAAAACAAATTTTTGAGCACTGCAGGAAATATGAAATTTCATTAAATCTTAAGAAATGTGTGTTCCCAGTCACAGAAGGAAAGCTACTGGGTCATGTCATTTCTAAAAAAGGGATCTCCATAGACCCGGAGAGGATTAGAGCCATAGAACAGATCCCTTTACCCCATAATAAAAAGGGTATGCAATCTTTTATGGGGACAATCAATTTTGTGCGAAGGTTTGTACCAGATTTTGCTCAAATCGTCAAACATTTACAGCAAATGGTTAAACAAAGTGTGCAGTTCAAATGGATTGATGTGGAGAAGAATGCATTCAGCAAGATCAAAACATCTATTGCTCATGCACCATCACTCAAAAGTCCAAATTTTGAAAAGGATTTTATTCTGTACACTTTCGCTTCTGATGATTCATTAGCAGCTGTGCTTACACATAAAGAAGATGGGGGAGATGAGTACCCCATATCATTTATGAGCACTGGTCTGTAAGGGACTGAATTGAATTATCCTATGGTTGATAAACAAGCTTATTCAGTTTTTAGGGAAGTAAAGCAATTCAGGCCATACATACTTAAGAATGGCACCAAAGTAATAGTCCCACACCTAGAAGTACAATCCCTTTTTGTACACAAATAATTGGGAGAAAGAAGAGGTAACTGGGTGACTGCTTTGCAAGAATACAATCTTGAATTCAAACCAACAACTATAGTTAAAGAACAAGGAATTTGTAAACTAATAGCTAAAAGTCAAAACAATGAAGATAGCAGCTGGGATAATGAAGCTAAACTACACATGGTGG
This sequence comes from Pseudotsuga menziesii, assembly GCA_001517045.1. NCBI lineage: Eukaryota > Viridiplantae > Streptophyta > Pinopsida > Pinales > Pinaceae > Pseudotsuga > Pseudotsuga menziesii. The sequence continues at coordinate 1,067,176 of LPNX010073550.1, read as the reverse complement.
ATGTATGTCCCCTATTCACATCTCCAAACTCCTAGTATCAGGATTTGGTCCATTATCTTCAAGAAGGATATTTATCAGAGCAATGGAGTCCCAAGCAAAGAAGGGATTTACGTATGAAATCAGTCTTATATCAGATTATAAATGGAGTGTTGTTTAGAAATAACTACGATGGAGTCTTCCTCAGATGCTTGGAACAAATAGATGCAAAGAAGGTTGTAGCAGAATTACTTGATGGACCTGCTGGAGGTCACTTCTCAGGAGACACAACAGCACATAGGATTCTCAAAGCTGGATATTATTGGCCAACATTGTTTAGAGATGCTCATGCTCATGTTAGAAAGTGTGATACTTTCCAAAGAAGCAGTGGGAGACAAGCTAAAGAAGCGGGAAAATTGAAACCACTGATCATCTTGGAACCATTTGAACAATGGGGAATCGACATTATCAGAGAAATAAATCCAAATTTCTCATTACAGCATAAGTATATTCTAACGGCAACTGATTATTTCACCAGATGGGTAGAGGCCATACCATTACTAAAAGTAAATGAGCATGCAGTTATGAATTTCTTGCAGAACCACATTATGACCAGATTTGGGGTTCCAATTTCCCTGGTTTTTTATAATGCTTCTTATTTTTCGTCTATTAGATTAACTGCATTCGCTAATGAAAGAGGAATTAAGCTACACTATTATGCAAACTACTACCCACAAGGAAATGGTTTCGCAGAATCCACAAATAAAAATCTGATTAGAATTTTAAAGAAAACAGTGATAGAGGATCAAAGGAGCTAGCATCTAGCTTTACCTAATGCACTCTGGATCGATAGAGTCACACCAAAGAACTCCTTAGGTGTGTCACCCTACACTCTTGTCTATGGGAAAGAATTTTTCCTCCCTCTTAATATTTTATTGCCATCTTCCATACTAGCCCAAGAGTCTAGGGGTACTAATAATGAAATTCTATAAATCCAAATTTATAATCTGCTGAAGTCAGAAGAGTCTAGGTCCAAAGCCCAGAAAAGGTTTAAGCATCAACAACAAATGGTGAAGAGTTGGTTTGACAAACACAAAGCTGAGAACAAAGAATTCGAAGTAGGCGATATGGTTCTTAAGTGGGATCATCCGCATGATGAGAAGGGAAAGCACACTAAATTTCAGTAGCTATGGGTAGGCCCTTTTCAGATTGAGACAAAGATAGGACCCTCAACTTACAAGTTGCAAGACTTACAGGGGTGGGAGGAGAACTTACCAGTAAATGGTTTAGTTCTCAAGCCTTATTTTTCTTAGTAGTTTTTTATTTTGTATTCTTGTACATAAATAAATGATTTGATTTGTTTGCTTACTTTAGATTAGTTTTACTTGTTTGCTTTCGCTTGCTTAGAGTTTGATTGCAGGTAGAGTTTGGTTTGTTTATGTTTAAATAAATCAGCATGACTTTTGGTTTTTTGGAGTTCATCAGAGTTCTGGATAAACTGAAATATTTGATCAAGGAATACCTACTATTTATGCTTACAATGCTTAAAGATTCTTCAAGACTAGCGGATTTTCTAAATGGATTATGAACACATTTGAAGTCCTGCTTAATCCCTATAAAATAACTAAGGATAGAAAATTCCAGAGTACTATTTTAAGGCTCCATTCATCTCAAATTAAAAGCTACCCTAGGGGATAACAACAAAAGACCCATGGAAAGGAAGCAAGGTAAACAGTGTATTATATTTAAATGATCACATGCCATAAATTGAAAGCCAAAAGGCTAATAAGAGTAAAAATATCCTAAAAAGCAATTTGTACCAAAAACACATACTGAACCGCATTTTTATGAATGAGATTGCCAATGTTCTTCTCCGTCTATGAGTTAAAATTAAAATATCTCTCACACAAAAGGACACTACGGATAGAGGATCCTGAATTAAAATTCAGAAAGAAAGCAATCAGGAGGACTCAAAAGGACTAAAATCCAGAAGCATAAAAAAGTGCAAATTAGCATGGGAATGAGGAAAAAATGGATATATCTGTTTACCATATGTTATGATCCTGTGGTGTCTAAGTTGGAAGCCACCCAAAGGCAGAGGTAAAATAAAACTCATATCTTCAGCCTCAAAAGACTTATCCAGACTTTGAACTCCTGGTTCCCCTTCTTAAACTTGGACTATCATCAATGACTAAAAGTTCATAAATATTGCATTTTGGAATCCAAATATCTTGAAGAAACCTAATAAAATGATATCACTAAAACAGTCTGTTGTATCAAAGAATAAGTTGTTCACAGATCTGTGTTCTCTAGGTAGTCGTCAATTGTTGCAGCTACAACTTTTTCCCTGAAAATTTTGATTTTTAGGGTCCCCCCCACTTTTATTTTTTAGTATTTAGACATCCTAGGAATGTTTTGTTTCCACGAAAGTCTTCCCAAGGCTAAACTGTTTTTTGAAAAAACTTAGTCTTTTTGCATGTCCATATCGGATGTCTAGTTGACAAGTCTTTCGAAACAATGGAGGCATAGTCCACTATCATTCCGATGTGTTTATCGGAAGCCTTCCGAGGTCTAAGCCGACGTATCAAGAATGAGTTTATCTAGGCTCTCGAATATAGTTTACCGAGGTTCCGGTGTTTTAGTATTGTTGG
>LPNX010073550.1:921637-1061927 GCA_001517045.1 Pseudotsuga menziesii | reverse complement strand
CATGTGGATGGAATGGCCTTGCTGTCGAATCTCCACCAAGGACAGCAGGATTCTCTGCAACTCTGGAAGATAGAGAACGTTCTTCAACAAGAAATTAGGGAATCCTGGAATCTTCAGTCGAATGGTGCCCATTCCCTTTGGTTTAATACTAGACTTATCTGCAAAGTAAGCTATGCCATTTATTGATTCATTAAGTTCTTCAAAACAGTCTTTTCTGAATGTCATGTGTGATGTTGCACTAGTATCAAGCAGCCAACAATCTCTGTAAGATGAAAGTGAAGTCATTTCATTAAATCCAAGATTACAATGTGCAACAATACAAGAATCAGAAAATTTACTAGCATCTTGGTCATCTTTCTTCTGGTTGTGCTTGTCTTTGATGGAATCCCATGAAGCCCAACACTGATCTGATGTGTGCCCAGTCTTTCCACAATGCTTGCACTGCAAATCTGATCTTTTTCTTCTGCCCCCTCTGGCTCTAAAATTTCTTCTTCCTCATCCTCTCTTGCTGCAATTTCCCTTGGAAGGGTCTTTGGATTGGTCTTTGCCAGCAAGGGCAGCACCAATACTAGATGCCAAAGAGTGCATCTCTAATCTGGAAACAATAACTTGCTGAATGATTTAGAAAAAATATGGGATGCGGGTTTAGATTCCTGCTCCTTTACATATTACAATATGATTCTGCAGCCTATCAGCCCTATCAAAACAATCTTCCAGCTGCTCTATATTTAATTTCTGTATCATTTCAATATATAAATTCTATGCACTATTCTACACAATGAAGGTCTGAGTCTCTGCACTTTTTACAATATAGTCTATGCTACAATTAACCAACAACCTTCTCATGCAGTGGTTACAGCTTTATTTTCAAAGCACAGTTAGTCTTCAGCAAAAAGATAAGTTTTATACACAGCATATATTATTTCTCCAATGCAGTCACAACTCTTCAACGCATCAGACCGCACGTGAATGTATGAGAGCAGAAATAGATAAATTTCATGCTATTTAATCAGCAAATACATCAAATGGAGATGCTGGTAATATTTCCTCCTTATTTTACTAACTCTATTGCCTGCAATCAGTTTCCTATCTGCACACAAACAGTAGTGATGACTCAGTATGGCTCACAGTATGGAAATTCTCAGATTATAAATGGAAACTGGCATGTCGATATTACTGCATTAAACTGCCCAAACCATCTTGGGGAAAGACCTAATATTTACAAATCCTTCATTGGATCCTTCCGAAGCTTGCTGGAAATAATTGAAACAATGTCTACGCAAAGAAACAAACTCCAAAAATGATTTAGTGCTGTGATATATCAATCTCCAACATCGATTCTCCTTCATGCATAATGCAGTCCACGCTCAGTCCACGCTCTGAGGCAGTCCTTTGTAGCCACGGGTATAACTCCCAGGCAGTCTTCCACGTTATTTCAGCGTTCAGCTAAGTAGGGTTTCCTTCCTCCACGCAATTTCAGCGTTCAACTCTTCAAACATTATCAACGCAGTCTTCACACAAATGCTGGAGTCTCCAACGGTCTTCACACAGAGGGCATTCACTCCAGTAGCAAGCATAGCAAATACTCACAAAAACGTGGAATAGAGAGCAGTCATGAAGTGATATTCAAATGATGATTATCACACACAGCACCTTCACCATTCTGTCTTCAACGCTGCACCATTCACGCTCCAATGCACAGCTTTCACGCACAGCTCTCCCACTGACTCCTCGTAGCAGGTCGCAGCACAAAAATAGATGCAGGCTCCACGCTATATATCAGTCTACAGGCAGAACAATAGCATTTCTTCTTCACGCAGCCTCAGCAGGGTATACAGGCCTCATCAAAACGCAGTATATTATCAATCACCAGTATATTATCATCGACTATCAGTCACAGGCTCATCAATGCAGTATATATATGCAATCACCAGTATATTATCAGACGCAGTCTTTATATCAATAGGTCAAAAAATTAGGGTTCACCGATATACCAGCACAATCTCTCCACGCAGCTCTTCAATCTCCACGCTGGTCTGGCAGGTGCACAGCTTTCACCATTGTTTCAACGCATAGCTCATAAAATTGTCCAAAACAAACATTGGACCCACGCTTTAGCATTAGGAAGACAGTCTACATTCTCCCATTCAATCCCGCATCCATGCATCCACGCATCCGCGCAGTCCTTTCAATTCGCAACTGCCAACAGAGTGGGGGTGCACCGGCAGCATATCCAACGCTGGTTTTCACTCATAAAAACTAGGGTTTCCACATATCTTCGCATGTACATTTTCAAAAGCATAAAGGAAACAATGGTTCAATGCTTGCAACAATGCACAAACAATCGTAGCTCAGCCAGGCAGGAGATGAAGCGTTAGGGTTAGGTATCAAACGTATGAATAGAAAATAAATGCACATAATGAATGTGCGCAGGGGCAGACTGGCGATGGGCAGGCAGCCAAGCAGCTTGAATTAGATATGGCAGAACGCAGGTAGGAGTTATGGCAGACAGCCCTGCTCTGATACCACTTGTTGGTAATAACTCCCGATTCGATAGTATTACATAGCCAAATGCAAATATTTATACATTACAATGTGGCGGTTGAGAACCAGCCGTTTCATCTTCCTACGCATCTATTCATATTCCTATTTATTATTTATTTACAATAATACCTAACGGATTATATTCTAACAAGTATAAAGTGGATTTGATGGATCAAATGTCCCTTCAACTATTGTTTTCCAATGTCCGATGAAATTGGTATTTTTGCCGTCGGTTATCTATTTTGGAATAAACCGAGAGTTTTAGCTTGTCTACCATACGACATTACGGAGGTTTAGTATTGACTTGATCTGAAACTTCATGATTTCCCCACCGATTTCGAAGAGATTAGTCCTCTTGGTTTCTGATGTATCTTTCCCATGCGATTACCGGGTTGGTAGAGCCATTCTCATTCGATGTTGCGGATGTCTTCAGGACTATATGTCCGATGTGTGGTTAATATTTTTTCCCGCTAGTGTTTCGCTCCCGGTCGAGGTTTATTACACCGCTTTGAACCCGTGACTTGTCATTTTCATGGTGGTAGCCTTCAGACTCGATTGCACGCAGCTGTCAGGATTTTATACATTCTCCTCTATGCCCGTGGAAGTTATCTCTTGTCTAGGTCACCCGCATCTCCATTGCCAGGTAGGATCCATTCACGAATTTGTTTTTGCTTGGTTTTTGTTGGTGTTTAAACCGCCAGGGTGTATAGGGTTAGGTTTCTGTGGTAGGGTAAGGTTTTTGCGTATTTGTGGTTTTCATGTGGTGAACTCCCTTTATTTGGGATGTAGCCTGCTCATCTATGAGCGTTTTCATTTTCGGCCGATTAGGTTTTTCCGTATCCGCCATTGTGCAGCCATGAATACGTTTGTGGAAGTTTCATTTGTTGGGATGGTTAGGGCATGGTGTAGACAAGCGTTTTTCTGTTTGCACCTCCCTGTTCATTATGGCCTCATTTTAAAGCCTAATCCACACAACCATGTCTTTTTTGACAATAGTTTTCCATGGGATGTAGGAGGGCCGCGAAGTTGATAGGGGTATAGGTTTTTTTTGTGTTGAAACAGACGATGATGTGAGTTTTTTCCTCAGTCGAGATGTGCATATAGATTTTTAGGAAGCTGGAAGAGATTAGGGTTTTGAGCTAGCATATTTTTAGCAGGTTTGGGGGGCATATATATTTTTCAGATCCTTGTTGTTTAAGAAGTCTCTCATTCAGAGGAACTGTGGTTTTGGATAATAATTTTCAATATGCATATCAATGAAATGGTAATATTTGGTTGCTTTATTGTTTTCTCATTACAAATGATTACTAGAGATAAATAGACTGATATCTTGTTGTGTAATGGCTATAGGTAAATTATCAACACATCAATATGTTGAGAAAACAGAAGAAGAAATCCCAAGCACCCAAAGAAGAACCTGAAGTGGAGGTGATAACCACAGTGGAAGTCATCTAGAAATATACTAAAGCTATTACTAGAGTTGAGCCAGAATACAAATGGGGAGAAGTATATAGGATGGTTTCAAGCCAGAGTGTTATAGATGCTAGTTTTGAAGATATGCACATGTATGCAAATATTGAAAGGTCAGCCCTTATGAAATTGGCTACTAGACCTAAGTTGTTCCCATGTGGAGAGGTGATAGGATGGATTCTGCCTAGGGTAGATGTTACAAGGAATAAAATAAATGAGCTGCTGATGACGCAGCAAAGAAGATTGAAGAAGAAAAGAAAAGAAAAGAAGATGATGAAATTCGGAAAAAGTAGGCAGAAAGTAAAGGGTTCAAATTAGAAGGTGTCCAAAAGGAAAAAAACAAACAGAGATGACATATGAAGAATCGAGAACAGAGACATTAAAAGGACAAGACCCTACAGATCAAGGACAGGCTCAGTCTGATATTGACCCATTAGAGCCTGTTGTTCCTTCTAGCAGTACAATAGGAGAAGGTTTAATGCAACTTCTGGATTTGAGTTAATTCCTTTCATTCTCACTGAAGGGGAAGAGGTGTCGGATTTTAACACTATCTTTTACGACAAGGAAAATAAGAGAATCGTCAAAAGAACTAAGAAGAAAGTGGACATTGGGGGTAAGCCAGGAATGATGGTGACCGATAAGACAGTGTTTCATGACACACACAAAGATCCACAAGTAATAGCAATGGCTGGGGTAGGTTTAACCCTAGCCACTAAGGATAATGTAGACAGAATCATGACAAACCTAGAACAGTCACAGAAAACGGTCACACAGTTGAAAGAGACTTTGAAGAAAGAAAGGAGTGAAAGTTAGAGTCTAAAAAGGAAGTATGAGGATATGATCGGTGAAGTTAAAGTATCAAAGGCAAAATATCAGACTCTGCAGGCCGAAAAATATGCTTTGGCAATATCTGCAGGAAATACAGAGAAGAATACCTAGACCACCTTATCTGAGTTTGGAAAGCTACAGCACCAATATCAGAGTTTGGAAGTTGAGAGGGATGAGCTTAGGTTATCAGTTGAAGAATTGGATAAGGAAAATGGCAGATTGGAAGGTAAAGTGACAAAGCTGGAAGAGCAGAAGACCATTGTAGAAGGGAAGGCTAAGCTATATGAGACTCAGATGGCATCCTTGGAGGATCAAAATAATTTACCAGTAGCTTCACTAAAGTCAACTATGGAGCAGAAGTCAGCTTACGCTCTGAAAGAAGATTCATCAAATGCAGCTGCAGATGGTGGAAGAAATATTTAAAGTTCAACATATAGACATCAGATTAGAAGAAATTGTAAATACAACCTCTTATTTTTTGGATAGGACACAAGATATCCTAGAGAATCTGCAAGGAAGGATGACATGGGTAGATCGAACAAGGAATCTCCCACAGATACACTTGTCAAATACTTGGAAATGATCAAGTTTGACTATGAGTTGATTGAGTATTCTAGCAATGCAGTAGAAGAACTAAAAATAACAGTGAAGAAAACAAAGAATTCCTATGTTGAATTCTATAGGAGAGTGCTCCTAACTTATAATTGGTGTCAGACCTCTGGTGCAAAGAGACTAGAAGTGCTGCCAAAGCATGAGATGTTTTTGAAACAAATAAAAGAGAGATGCAACGAAGATGAACAGGACATTCAACAAGTCAAGGAGTTAGATGAAAATATACTTAAGACTAAAATAGCACATGCAGCTATGAGTATCCACTTGCTAGAAGACCAACTATGCTTGATTCCTGCCAGGATAGTGGGTGTAAAGGCCCAAGTTGCTCAGCATGAAATCACTATCATATTTCTCGAACCTTCTCGTTTTGAGAATATAGTAGCAGAGGAAAATGTATGGAGAAAGTTTATGAACGAGCAGGCTAGACCCTCTTAGTTGGACTGTATAGCACTTTGATAAAGAATGTAATATATTTTATTTATCTTTTTGTTCACAAGCTAAAAGGAAAAATTTTGTATGGGAAAGGTTGGGGAAGCCCAAAAGACAAGGAGGGCAGCCCAAGAGTTTTTTGCTTTTTGTATAAGTATAGGCAAGATTATTGTAAGAAGGGACCTTTTTCCATATTATCTTTGTGCAAGATTATTGTAAGAAAAACTAGTTCATCTTATAATAAAGAGTTATATTTTTTGGGCTGGAGAAATCACTGTGGGGTTTCAAAAGCTTGACTTGGACTGGTTGGATGTGAACTATTTCTGTTTCAGCTTGTTTCCATGAACTGTGAGACCGTTCTAAATTATGAATTCTTTCCCATTATGAATGTGCTCTTGTTTATTTCTGCGAAATTTCCACAATCATATTTGAGTAATGAATGTTTTAATTAACAATGAGCTATCTCTTTGTTTATTTGTCTATTGATATACATGTATTCATAAATATTAACAACTATCTGTAGTGTTCTTTATGCATGTTATACAATACATTACTAAGCATTAAGTACAGTATTGCTCCCTAGGGATAGGTTAGAGAGTTTTAGTTAGTTTTTCTTTATTTATGATTTAGAAGGAAGAGAGGTAAGATGAGAAGTAAGAACCTGCGCATCACATTGTTACACTCTTCGGTTTCTCTATCAATTGCATTTAGCTAGGCACTTGCATATCATACCTAAATATAAAACTAAAAAATACACCTAAACGGTGGACCAGGCTGCAACCGGTAAAATAAGCTTTAACCGTTACTTGACCTATGGTAGTCGGACCGTAAACCGGACGGATTCCTCATACCAAACAATAATGAGCTAATTGGGAACGTTTATTGTGGAGAATCTCTACTGTTGTTACCTGCGATTTTCCATGCCTCAACACCTCCTTACAAGTTATGAGATGGAACTCGAAACACATGTAAATGTACAAATTGAAAAACAACTAGGGTTTCATGAATTACAAATTACATGCTATCACCAGGGTTGACAAGTTAGTGGATGGAACTAGGGTTTAGTGACCTCTTTACAAGTTCTGAGATGAAACTAGAAACACATGTACATGTACAAATTGAAAAACAACTAGGGTTTCATGAACACCAAATTGCATGCTATCACTAGGGTTGACAAGTTAGTGGATGGAACTAGGGTTTAGTGACCTCTTTACAAGTGAGATGGAACTAGAAACACATGTACATGTAAAAATTGAAAACCAACTAGGGTTTCATGAACTACAAATTGCATGCTATCACTAGGGTTGACAAGTTATGAGATGGAAATAGGTTTTATGACATCTTTACATGTTATGAGATGGAAGTAGAAACACATGTACATGAAAAAATAGAAAACCAACTAGGGTTTCATGAACTACAAATTGCATGCTATCACTAGGGTTGACAAGTTAGTGGATGGAACTAGGGTTTAGTGACCTCTCTACAAGTTATGAGATGGAACTAGAAACACATGTACATGTACAAATTGAAAACCAACTAGGGTTTCATGAAATACAAATTGCATGCTATCACTAGGGTTGACAAGTTATGAGATGGAACTAGGTTTTATGACCTCTTTACAAGTTATGAGATGGAAGTAGAAACACATGTACATGAACAAATATAAAACCAACTAGGGTTTCATGAACTACAAATTGCATACTATCACTAGGGTTGATAAGTTAGTGGATGTAACTAGGGTTTTATATGGTATATTAGTATGGTATGGTATGTTAGTATGGTATGATGCTAGAATCATAGGGTATTGTAGGGTATGATATGGTATGGTATATTAGTATAGTATGGTATGTTAGTATCGTAGGGTATGATATGGTATATTGGTATGTTAGTATGGTATGATGTGTTAGTATCATAGGGTATTCTAGGGTATGATGTTAGTATTGTAGGGTATGGTATGGTATATTAGTATGGTATGGTATGTTAGTATGGTATGATGTTAGTATGTTATGGTATGTTAGTATTGTAGGGTATGGTATGGTATATTAGTATGTTATGGTATGTTAGTATGGTATGTTGTTAGTATCATAGGGTTTTGTAGGGTATGATATGGTATATTACACATGCATGCATGACTTGAAGTAGAAACACATGTACATGATGTTAAAGTTAGTGGTATGGCTATGATGTGATGATGTTAGTGTATGTAATTTAGGTAGTGTATGGTATGGTTATGATGTTAAAAAGTTGAGGATAGCCATAATGTTAAAAAGTTGATGATAGTTAAATTTAGGTAGTTGTATGGTATGGTTATGGTTATGGTGTCTAGTGATTATCTCCCATGAATTACGTAATCATTACTTGATCTTAGTTGGATGAGTCATAAATTCTTCCTTTAAGTATTGGAAATTCATACTAGCACACAGGTGAACCACACATATCATTATATCACATAGGTGAACCACACATATCATGTTCCAAAATCAAGTCAACCATATATGTATAAATTTGAACCTTCCTTTATATTATATATGTATACAAATAATGTTACAAAAATTGGACATGGCCATAATACAAAATAGTGGATAAAACTGTACATCTGTGTGTATACAAACAAAAATCTACATGTATATACCCCCCCATACATTTATTCTAATTATCCCCCCTTTCACTGCCATTTTCAATGTCTTCTGAGAAGCCTAGATTTCTCTTCTGGTTGCTCAATGGTGATCCCCAATGCTGAACAAGAGGGACATGTCGCATTAGCAGAGACTGCAGAAAAACCAAAATTTGTAAGTTAGTTTACCAACCTATAAAAATTCTATGTACATTTGTTCAAATTCCAAACCAATATAACATTTTTACTAACTGTACGTGAGTAAGTAATGGTGGGTTGTGGTTCCTCACTAGTAGTGACCCTGATTGGGTGCTCTTCAAGCACCACTTGCTCACTATCAAGCTGCATAAAAAATATATATATTCCAATGTCAACAAATCAATGGATGCACGAAAAACATACTTGCATGTACAAATAAAACTATATTACATGGAGGGATAATGACTTTTTCAAATAAATCGAGACATACATGTACATTGGGGGGGAGGGAGGTGGGTGAGTAATGAAATTGATTAGGCGCTCTTCAATAACCACTCGTTCACTATGAAACTGCATAAAATAATATATCTATCAATGTCAACATATCAATGGGGGAAACAAGGAAAAAGATACTTGCATGTACAAGAAACAATATAAGAAAGAGTTGTAATATATAAATATACATGGGGGATGTGAGGAGGTGTGTAACCAGTGGTTCAAACAACTGTCAACGGGATAAAAGGATTTCTACATGCATTAGTGAAGAAGTTCGCTTGTTGGATAGCATCATCAAAATCATGTTCCTATGTACAAAAGGATAAAGATACAATTAGACAATTTCAAAAAATTAAAAAAGTACATGTTGAATAATTAAAATCACAATTAAAATAAAGCGATACATAAACGTACCTGCTAGCTCGTCAGAGGTGGGTCACCGATTTGGTGCTCTTGAATCACCGGTGCCTCACTAGAAGCCTACATAAAGTAACATATGCCAATTTTAGATAATAAAAAGAAAACGAGGAATATATACTACATGGATAGAAAATTATGTTTTCAAAGAAAGCGAAACATACATGTACCTGGTGGGTGGGAAGAGGTGGGTCGCCAACAACCTCACTTTGGTGCGCTTTAAGCACCACTGGCTCAATATATGCCTGCATAAAGTAACATATGTCAATGTCAGATAATACAAAGAAAACGAGACATATACAACATGGATGAAAAATTTATTCTTCAAAGTGAAACATACATGTACCTAGGGGAGGGGGGGAGGCGGGTCATCCATCAAGATATCATGCTACGTAACAAAACATAAAGATACAATTAGAAAAATTCTAAAAATTAAAAGCATGAATGTTGAATTATTAAAAGCATAATTAAAAGCATATTTAAAATAATACCTAGGTCTGGGAATCTTCCTCTACATGAGAGGGACTATGATGGGATTCAACATACTCATCCTGCTCACCTTGCATAAAACATATTGTATCCATATTAGGATGTATTGAATGTTACAATATCTACTATAAATATGTAAATAATGATGACAAATTAAAAATTATAGTTCTTATAGCTAATGGTGAAGAACCAAACCCATATGCACCATTGACTAATGCATCAATGTTCTCAACATCAATCAACGGACTATGCGAATCTGGGGTGTCATGGGACACCAGCTGTATATTTGTTCACATAATTTGTTAGATAATTAAATAGAAATAAATTGCGAAACAATTGAAAATTGTGATATAAAACAAAATATAATATGAAAATAATGAGCTTTACTTAAAAATCGAAGTAATCCATCATCTTGGAACTTTGAAGCAGGGCCATAGAATATGCCTCCACACATTGTGCAAGGGTGTGGAGTAACACGATGCTCTAAATGATCTTCGTCTCCAGTGCGATCTGTAGATGGATCCTTACTATGCGATGGGCCGACCTCATAAGTGCCAACCCCTTGGCCTACATTTCCTTGGACAATAGTCCCATGCTGAAGCAATGTATTTGCCAAGTCAAATACGACCTCCTATGTATAATCAATCACATGACCCATGGGAGGATAAACACGAGGGGGTTTTGGTGTGTGTGGAGGGAATGGCACATGGTTAGGATCAATCCTAGCCCCTTCCCTATCTTGGGGCATCCCATGACCCACACCCTAGAAATATAAAATATCAAAATAGGTCACATGTTTCCCTAGGATGAATTCTGCATACAACTTCCTCAGGAAATAAAATGGGATGTCCCTATTCCCATGAGCATCTTCATCGAAGACCATATACTAGCGATCCATCCAATTGGATTTCACATTTGGTTCCATGCACCGATGTATGGAAATGTGTGCTCGGTTGGTGGGTGGAACCAATCCGGTGCTAGGGTCCCAGAATAATGAAAACAATTGGTCTTTTGTAATCTTTAGGTTTTTTATGTCTTTATAACTCAAACCATCGGAATAGTATTTCCTCATGCATTCTATGTACGAGCTAATGTTGTACAGAGATCCTTGGGCATTGGAAATTTTGTTTTTTATGGTGTCCAATGCCTCGGCTAAATATTGTCTCAAATTATCCCCCCCTCTAAAATATGAGCTAAGGTGCCTCAATGCACCCAAACGAGCAAGAATCTGGGAATTGCGGTCTTGTTCCCCCTCTGTGTTTGGGTTTGTGTTTGGGTTTGTGTTTGGGTTTGGTTAATTTTGCATAGTATCTTGAACATTCATGTTATCTGTTAAGATTAACATAATGAATTACAAATTGTTTTAATATATCATTCTTTGATTTAATTCATTTTTTTATTAAATTCGTTTTAAGTTTCTAACAAATATAAAAACTATGAAATTAACAAAAACAAACAAATATTGAATACAACTGTGGATGATATGAGTACTTACCTGCCATTGGAGACAAGCCACCTACAAACGCTCTAACACAAAACCCTGGTGTGGTATTTTGCCATCCCGATATCTAGCTCACTGTCCAAATAACAAATTAAGGCCCGCAGCCTCTGTTTTATTTTATTTTTTTGGTTTTGCATATCACATATGCGATATATACTAACTAACCTTAGCCTCATCTTTGGGCTTGGGGTTTCTGAACGTAGCATCAATAACGCATATGCATTGTGGATTTACATTTTAGAAGTGCATTTCTGATTTCTAAAGTGGCACTAAATCCCTCGCCTTTGGACAGAGAAGAATGAAGCTCAAGATGAGGTTACCGTGCCACCACTCTCATCTGGCTCGTGTTGTGATAACCCACATTCACATATGAATTTTGTTAAGCTATGTAAAAACTCGTGCACATTAAACTATAACAAAAATAAACGTGCACGGTAACATTACATTGCAATGCGAATATTGGGCCATAAGGATGAAGCTAAGCTCATCCAAAGCTTTGATAGAACTTTCACTTCATTGTTAGATTTTTATCATTTAAGCAATATGATCTTAGCATCTTATCTGAGAGAATAACATGCACAGCAATAATCACAAGAGACAAGAGACACAAATATTTTCCTTGGGGAAACCATAAAGGAGAAAACCCCACAACTTCCTCAGAGATAGAATGAGCACCAATAGAAAAAGTAAAACCCGAAAACATAAAGATGATTTCTGATAGCTGATCTCTCTCACTTGTGCCAACACTTCCTCTCTCATTCATGCACCCCAATTGAGTGAGTGTATGTGTAATAAATAGAGAGGCTCATCCTCTATTTATATTCTTTCATTCATTTAATATTTGACTCTATTATGTAGCCTCGAGTAATCCTAACTTAGTTATGTAGGCTCAAGTAACCACAACTAGGGTACTAATGACCCGACTTGTATTAACTCACCAAGTTCAACTTATCTAGAAGAGTCTAACAACCCTAGTGAATCACAACTGCGGGGACTTTAACCCTTGATCAATAAGGAGGGTTACCCTCTATGACTTTACATGACTTGTTTACATTATTGATTCTCCCGATAGGAACATCGGGGTATGACATGACTCAATTACATTTTTGATACTTACTGATAGGAACATCAGGGTACAATACATAAGATATACAAGTGAATACATTCTAAAGTTACAAATACATCAACACTCCCTCTTAACTAGGAAGGTATTCTCTTGACACAATTCATCAGCACAAGTCTTCTTCTCTGGATCATCATCAAAGTTGGATCATCATCAAAGCTAGATCATCATCAAAGATGGATCATCATTACTTCTACTATCTTGATCAAATGGTGCTATCTCTCAATTCTATTCATCACAAGAAGTTCTACAGAGCCAGCCCTTTTTCATGTTGGTTGTATGCCTAGACTCCATGTAGTTCTTCATTGTCTTCAACACTTATATTTGACCATGGAATGAACCATGTCAGAAAGGCCCACCCAACACTTACATCTGACCATCAGAGGAACACATTCAAGAACCATGTCAGAAAGGCACACCCAACACTCACATCTGACCATGGTAGGAACACATCCAAAACCCATATTAGAAAGGCCCATCACTCATATTCGATCTCATCTTGTCAGAAATGCTTTGCACTTACATCCGACCTCATATTTTCAGAAAGGCTCTGCACTTACATCCAACCTCATCTTGTCAGAAAGGCTTTGCAATTACATCCGACCTCATTTTGTGAGAAAGGCTCTGCACTTACATCCGACCTCATCTTGTCAGAAAGGCCCTGCACTTACATCTGACCTCATCTTGTCAGAAAGGCTTTGCACTTACATCTGATCATGTGAGAACACATCCTGCAATCACATCAGAATGGCTCTGCACTTATATCTAATCATGTGGGAACACATCGTGCAATCACATCAGAATGGCTCTACACTAATCATGTGGGAACACATCCCACAACCACATCAGAATTTCTCTACACTAATCATGTGTGAACACATCCCAAAATCACATCAGAATATCTTTGCACTTGCATCTGACCATGTGGAGCCCAACCTTCCACCATGTCAGAAAGGCTAATGGAGACATCAATTCCCTTTGGAGGGAACCTCGATCTAGAGAACACCAAGCTTCTCCCAGTACTCAAACTTCACTTTGGAAATTTATAGCATAGAATCACATTAGGGTTGATTACATCCAAGGATAACCTACGAGCTTCTCCATAACTGATTACATCCAAAGACAACCTGCAGGACTGTTTACGTTTGAGCCACCTACGAGCTTAGCCAGGATTTTTTGCTCAAACAACCTGTCTCACCGGCTATAATAGAACTCCCTCTTTCGAGAGATCTCGATCTGGATGACATACTGGAGCTTCAATGCTCCTCTCTACATCATACAAAAATGCAAGTCAGATCAATCAAATCAAATAATATTTTTCAAAAGAAACATACTACCTCCCAAGTGGCAACATATTTTTCCTTGGCTATACTCAGTGCCATGCAGGAATTCTTGCTGCTAAACCAAGATATCATACCCGATCCCATACTAAAGTAGCACCCCAAAGTACTCTTCCTATCAATGGCACTTCCTGCCCAATCAAAATCCACATAACCCTCCATTTTAATCTTTTGATTCACCTCATACTTTAGCCCATACTCAATTGTACCCTTCAGGTACCTCATTCCATGCTTTACAACCATCAGGTGAACATGTCTCAATGTGTTCACATCAAAGCAAATATGTAGTCTCGTATTCATCAGGTGCATCAATGACACAACCATCTAACGATACATCATAGCATCAACCGACTCTCATGAAGCATCACTCAATTGCTTCAGGTTCGATGCCATAGGTGTGGCCATGGCCTTGCAATCCATCATCCTGAACCTCTTCAAGATGTTCATTGCATACTTCCATTTTTCCAGGGAGATTCCATCTACATTCTGCCACACCTCCATGTTTATAAAGTAATGCACGATATCCAAGTCCTTCATCTCAAACTTGGCAGCAAGTCTCCTTCTTGAAACTTTAATGTGTCCCTCTTTTCTTTTAGGAACAAGTCATCAACATATAACAGGAGCATCACTGGTCATCAACCTTGAAGTAAAGGTTAGAATCCGCTTTACTCTCAGTAAATCCTAGAGTCATTTGTAAGTTGTCCATCCTGTCGTATCATGTCGAACCTCAGGATCTTCTACAGTCACTCCCTCTGAAGAAAAGTATCATTCTCCCTCTACCTTTTGTACTCTATGCATTGAAACATTATGTACCGAAGTGATAAGTAGCTTCCTCTGCTACTAATATTCTATGTATCCATCTAGGGTCACTGGATACCAAGATATTCTATATTGAACATTTTAAGAAGTTTTTCTCACCCCCATCTGTGAGCTTGTCATCCTTTATAGGCTTTCATATTTAACTTTGTAGCAAAGTTTAATATCTTCATCACTCTAGGTGATCTTCAAGCTCCTCATGTATGTGTTATCCCATCAGTGTCTTTTGAGCTCGTACAAGGCCTTCTTTAATTTGCACACATGAGTCTTCTTGTCATGTGCCTCAACTCCCACTAGATGCAAATTTCTTTTCGTATTCTATGCCTTCTTTCTATGAGAAGCCTCATGCTACAAATCTTGCCTTATATCCCACGATGTTGCCATCTACTCCATACTGGATCATGTAGATCCATATGGAAGACATTACAGACTTCCCTTCAGGTCTTGATACTGTATCCTAAACATCATTTTTCTTGAACTGGTATTCTCCTTTCCTTTCTTCTTGAATACTTCTTCATAACTGGAAGGATCTGCATTAATGATGTCGCTCAATAATGTCACATAACTAGAGTGTCTCTAAGGCCTCTTTCTTTATTTGAAAGTATCGTCATATTATTCTTTATCTTGGATTCTTTCTTGAACTGTCAACACTTGTTGTTCGGAACAAGTCTCATCCTTCTTTTCTTGTAGGTGATTGTACGTGATCTTTCCTACAAGTCAAATGCATTTGTATCGTTAGAAACATTTCATAAGGCATATTCACAATGGAAAATTCTGGTGCATAAAGATATAATCATGCAACTATTTTAGCCAATACAACATTCATCCATATCTCATGGAAACGTTTCTAGATGCCTTCCATATCTACCAAGACATCATTGAGATCGTGCACTAATCCAATATGTCAGCAAAGAGGTTTCATTCTAGATAAGCAGCAATGGAGAGTTGTATAGCACCATGAGCTACTTACCCATCGCATGCATATTAGTAGTATATTGTCATTAATGCAAACATCCTATCATGCATAATACATCAACTGAATATAAACAAATGCATAAAAAAATAATATCATGAAATGACAATTGAATACTTATCTTTCTTTGTTTCATGGGTAGACTCCTTCTTTCATCTTCATCATCTTCTTTATTCATAATAGAATCATTTCTTATCCAATTTATCAAGATGGATAGGAGGTTCTTCAAGAATTGAGTTGTTCATATTCCTCATTGCTTGAGGAATCTTCTTTGAATCGTGAGAGCTTGATCTTCAGTTTCTCCCACTTCTTTTCTCTTATTAGGAGTCGAGCTTCTTCTTATTCCTAGAGTCTGTTGAAAGTAATCATTTCCTTCTGGCACACATTCCTTGAATGAATGAATCCCATGATCCCGGGAGGCCATTCAAGGTGGTTATCACAACTTCTGCATTTTCCATGTCTTCTTCTATCGCTTCAAGTTGTTCTTTGATTTGAGAGACCCTTGTAAAGTATGACTGTATGGTCTCTGCATTCCAGATCTTCACATTCTTCAAATTTTTTCTCAAATTCATCTTTCGATTTATGTTCTTCCCTTCAAATATCTTGGTCAAGGAATCAAAACATTTCTTTAGGTGTCTTTAGGGAAGACACTTGTCATATAAGGTGATCCTTGATTGAATTAGCAATGATCTTCTTGGCCTTGACCAAGATCTTCTTGTGTAAGGCTTTAGCCTCATCTCCCTCTGGAACTAGAACCTTTCCACTTATGTAGGTTTCCAATTCATTTTCTTCAAGAACCAGTGAGACCCAATACTTCCATTCTTGGAATTTGTCAGCCTCACCAAGCGATTTGAGGTGTCCATCCTGGTTCTAGAGCTAGCTGATCTAGGGTTTGTGAGAGAAACCCTAATTTTCAAAACTTGGAATATTTCAGATCTGATTGGATAGAAATATAGACATCTTCAAGGTGAGCTATCCAATGTACTCCTTTTCTGAAAATAGTGAAGCGAAGCTCCCGGAACAGGAAGCCCTAGTTTGCCAATTTATTCTACAAAAGTTCCTGATACTATTTCTGCGGTATCTATGAAAGTACTGCTCCTCTGTGTCTGAAATTTCATACTAAGGTAACCTCTTCTATCCTCTTTCTAAAACCATATTTTTTTCCAAAATGGGTTTCACTAATTTGGACTTATGATAGTTTTACCAAGGTGACTTATTTCAGGACTGTTCAGCATAGAGAACTTGTATGGACTTCCACGTGTCCCTGTTTCATCATCAAGGTCTGAAACTTTTACCAAATAAGCATAGTCTGTTCCCTATCTGGAACGTCTTGAAAAATTTCATTTGGACCTTTGTATCCCGAGATATAGCAATTCTCCCTAGGTGTATTGTTTAGGGATGAATCCTGAAAGAGGCTGGAACCCTGAATTGGAGGAATCATATCTCCAAGAATATAGTGAATATGAGGCTGAAACGTCTACACAATGTACATCAAGAAATGATATTCAGACTATGAACGTTTTGGCTCCTGATCCTTCTCCAATCTCGATATATAGCAAATATACCAAAACTACTAGTTTTAGTATTTTAGGGTTTTTTCGGCCCGCGGTCAAACTAGGGTTTTACTTTCTTGGAGTTTTACCCAACCAAACATCTCGACCTTGGTCTCTAAAATTCGATTTTGATGAGGAGATCAATCCTATGCTGGGCTCACTCAAAAATTTCTCTTCTGTAGAAACCCCTAATTTCTCGCAGCAAAAACTGAAAATGCCCAGAATCAAATTCTCCTTTGACAGAAAGATGCACCCTTCAACAGAGAGTCATCCTAGCCTCCTTTTTCTGATGTATTGTGGAGAGACACCCAAAAATTAAGCATCCCTAGCTTCTGCAGTTGCACAGTGTCTTCTTCTTAGGTTAGCTTTGATACCATGTTAGATTTTTATCATTTAAGCAATATGATCTTAGGATCTTATCTAAGAGAATAACATGTATAGCAATAATCACAAGAGACAAGAGACACAAAAATTTTCCTCGGGGAAACCATAAAGGAGAAAACCCCACAACTTCCTCAGAGATAGAATGAGCATGAATAGTAAAATTAAAACCCGAAAAAATAAAGATGATTTCTCACACCTGATCTCTCTCACTTATGCCAACACTTCCTCTCTCACTCATGCACCCCAGTTGATTGAGTGGATGTGTAATAAATAGAGAGGCTCACCCTCTATTTATATTCTTTCGTTCACTTAATATTTGACTCTGTTATGTAGGATCAAGTAATCCTAACTCAGTTATGTAGGCTCGAGTAACCACAAATAGGGTACTAATGACCCAACTTGCATTAAATCACCAGGGCCGACTTATCTAGGAGATTCTAACAACCCTAGTGCCCCACAACTGCAGGGACTTTAACCCTTGATCAATAAGGAGGGTTACCCTCTATGAATTTACATGACTTGTTTACATTATTGATTCTCTCGATAGGAACATCGGGGTACAATACATAAGATATACAAGTGAATACATTCCAAAGTTACAAATACATCAACATTCACATGTCAACATAATGATAGATAGTTATAATAAACCCCATTAAAATGTAATTCTTTAATTATTTCATACCGAGAGGCAATCTTACATTTGCTAGACATGTAGAGGGCCAAGGGTCAGCTCCTCGTGGCTTCCCTCTTCTTCCTCTACCTACGCATGAAGAATCAATGAGTGAAATATGTGTCAAACTAAGAAAACCTTTTAAAAACAAATTTGTCGAGTAAGGTAGGAAGTATTTTCTTCCTTACCTATTAAACAAGCCTTGCAGGATGCAAAGCCTCTACCAGAACTCGGAGTAAGGTGAATGGACTTCCACTTAAACCATACGATGAGCCAAGAATGACTGAGACTATAATGGTGGTCACATAGCCATTAACCATTAAGAAACCTTTAAACAAACTCAAAAAAATTACAGAGTAAGAACCAAACAATAAAATGATAGTCATGATGAGAAATTTTGGTAGCAGTGTAGCTCATGGAGCAGATGAGCATTAACTTCAAGCCCCTATTAACCATAAACCAAATAGACCTAATAAATTCTCATGACAATTTCAATGCCACAACCCTAAGAAAACCTTTGAATCGGATCAATGACAAATGGAGGGTTGGGATCGAACTTCTTCCCACAGCGCACGCATAATAGCCATTCCATTAAATGTCCCTGGCTATGCTATCAACTTGCATCCATGGTTATGACAATAAAATTAATATAAGCTATTAAAACCCTCATAACACTATTGCCGTCCACTGGTATCCCCTAGCAGCCACTCTAGCATATATAAAACTTTATATTATAGCTATCACCCCTATGGTTTGTAAATCCTACGGGATAGTACCTTAACCCATGACTTAGGACTTATGTTTGTTAAAATATTTCCACATCGCTTAACAAACTACCATCATGCTAATAAACAATTATATAACCACTTTTGCCAAATATAAACTCATATGAAGGGTGGGTTTAAAATAAGCTTAAAACAAATAAATGTTATTTTTAAAGTGTAGCTAGGACAAAGCCATAGGTCTAGGCTTATGTCCTAGGTAAGCATTATGTTAATAAACTCAAAGATATAAACATCACCTTGGTAAGGTTGCGACTAAGTCGTTGTTATAAATGGAGACAATGCCAAACAGAAGACACACCCTCTCATCAAACATTAACAAGTCTAGCTAAACTCATCCATGCAATCAAATAAAAAGTATGTTACAACAACTATGAACGTGCCACGACCAATAGATTCATGTTGAGATAAGAATAAATAATGAATCGTAAACAATTTTTTTTATGGAAATTATGGGTGCCTCATTGAATGTAGAGCACCTCACTCCTATCGGTGTAGTTACAATGTTAATATTCTTGGTATTTTCTTTCTCGTTGTAGAGCACCACACTCCTCTAGGTGCAATTACAATGTTAATGTTCTTGGCATTTTCTTTCATGCATAGGGGTCCATTAGAATGGGCCTCACACGCTATAAGCTCCAATTTATTCCAAAGATCTAAAGAATTGAACATGCAACATTGACTACTATGGTCTTGAACTCAAAAGCACCATCTAACTAAACTACCTTGAACAACTTAATTTTTTAAATCAATAATATTAAAAATGCATTGTTTCTTTTTTTATGATATAAATTCAAATTCAATTGGGGTAGGGTATGTACATTTTGTATATTAACCAATACATATTCATAACTCTGAATCTCTTCTAGATCCTAGGTATATTATGAGTTTAAATATATCTATATTGGTTTAATATGTAAATATCTAGTATGTGCTCAAGTCCATAGTATGTAAATCTTGGTTTAATGATGGTTCAACTCCCACATATATCATAGTAAAAAGTATCCATTTTTTTAAATAGTTTAATTAATTGGAATATATAATTATTTGGTTTTGAATTTTAGGTTAAGACCAACCATTGTCAAAAAAAATATTTACTTAATATTTTTATTAAAATATTATGGTTTAAATCCAAGTAGAGCACATAATGGTTGTAGAAAGAATCTTTCACAATAATATAATGGCTCCAGATATGAGGCCCTTTATCCAAGAAGCAAAGGTGTGACCTAAAATTATGTTATTATTCTTATTAGTATTAATTTGGTAATGTTTTAAGCATAATTTGCTTTGTAAATAGGGTGAAGAGAGTTTTTTTAAGTTAATGATATGCTTCTTGGTTGTAATACCTCATTTTCACCCCATAATGTAAATGTGTATGTAACTATCAATAACTTGATTGTTGGGAAAAAGGAAGGAATGCAAGAGATGGTTGTCTATGACTCCAAAAGAGGGGAAAGTGAAAGGGGGCTAAGGGAGAGCACTCTATGAACTATTAAAACCCATGATTATAAAACATGAATTAATTATCCTTTATTTATTATTTATGATGCGGATTAGAGGTGAATGTGAACTCTTCATGAGGATCACATGGGGAGTTGTTAACACCATCCAATTTCTTCTATTGCTCTATATTTTATAAGCGAGATGAATTTTTTTATTTTTTATTTTTATTTTTGGTAACTTATTAGTCAACATGTTTTTTTTAGTAACTTGTTTTAATGTGGTTCACATCCTTGGAAGATAGAGGGCTTGCTACGTCCACACTAATAATTCTTTGGGGAACCACCCGAAGGGGGCTCACCTAGTCGGCTCCAAGTTTGCGATACTAACCCCAACGTAACCACATAATTAAACCTCCAAACTCTAGTACTTCGGGTTTGGAATCAAAAGCGTCAACCAACTAGGCTACCCCTCGGGTTTTTATTTTTGATAAAAAAAATGGTTACTTATTAACCTATTGAATTTTTTATTTACCCTTTTATTTACTTTTTGTTTTTGGGAAAGTTATGTTACATCTTATAACTTAAATTCACAACATTCAAAACATAATTTCAAAAGGAAAAAGGAAATGATAATTATTATATGGACTATGTATTGTACTCACATATAGGCTTATATACTATTGCTAATGAAAACTATAAAAATGATTATTATACTATGGTGAGAGGAAAACCTGACCTATAGTCGGAATCACATGGATTCCCAAGAGATATTCCACTTGCAATTGAAAATCCATGAAGTCTTACGTGTGGGATTCTCTTTCTATCCTATGCACGAGCACATGAAGGGACTTGGGATATCCTAAGGCATTATTAGGGCATTATTTATAGATAAGGGGATCCCATTCCATGTGGTGTTCATGATGATGGGGAAAAGTACTAGTCAATTGGGATAACTATAGAAAGATTTCTTAAATATAAGAGATTTCAAATTTAAGGGTTGAACATAAATGACTTAGATCCAAACCTTAAGAACTTCACCCATGTGGACTCATAGCCTTAACTTGAAGGTTTCCTTTGTGATATGTTTTAAGTAGTAGAGAGAAATTAAGGCTAGGAGGAACATTGATCATTTGTATTCAATGGGATAAATATTTTCTTACAAAATGTGCCACCAACCCAAAAATTACACCATAAAAAAATATTTTTATTTAAATGTCGTAGAGTGTTTTCTTAGTCATAAGTTCATTTAGACTATATTTCTGCAGAATAATTCTATTTCGATTTCTTGTCTGTATGAAGACACGACTTGTCGTCCATCCGACTATGACACTTTCGGAATCACCACTTTACAACAAGGTGATATGTTAATGTTATAATGTGTTTCTTTTTAATTAACTAGAATTAAATCCTAAGTCTTGGAGTAAAGTTCTACGCCATGAATACTGGACATATGTATATAGATTTGATTGTGTTAAGGTTATAACATGTGGTTTTGTTTCTGTTTTTTACCCCACTTATATAAGGTGAGTGATTATAAAAAGAGGGCATACACTCTACATATAATATGAGAACATATATAAACCATAGCCTATGCCAAAGTATTATGCTGTAAAACCTTATGTTAATATACTATGTTGTAACACCTTATGCTAAAGTACTATATTACAACACCTAATGCTAAAGTATTATGTTGCAACACCTTATACTGAAGTACTATGATGCAAAACCCTAAGATAAAGTATTATGCTAAAACACCATAATCTAAAGTATTTAGACGGCCTAAAGGAGTCACAAGGGTTAGAAGGCATAACTTATGTTACAATACTATGCCAAGGTTATGGCATGGGCCTAAGGGTTATTTAAAACGGTGAGGATGGATGACATTTAGCTAGTTAAGGATTTAAATGAATATTTTAAAGCTATCATAATCCATGGCTTGCCAAGTTGACAACGCATCCACAAAAAAATATTGTTGAAAACACAATCTCATACTTTTCTTAGAAAGAAAGAGGATCTGGCCCTCCAGCCGTACTTCACCTCATGCACAACGATGAAAATTAAAGTTTTAGGGTTTTAATGCCTAAATCAATGTTTGTTACTTGGTGGTGGATGTTTTTTTTCTTAGTGAGTATGGTGGTTGCTTGTGGCTTCCTTGTTGCACGATGATGCTTTGGTACGCCTATAATTGCCTTCCCATTACCATGCAAGTGTTATACTTGGTTAACTAACAACTTACGTTGTGCTTATTAGGGTTTATCATCCAATTTGGTTGTTTTTCTTCCTTCCACAGTCTTACTTATTTTCCGGCGTCTGGTGTGGTAAGGTGTAGACTCCACGTGTGCTTTCCTTTATTTGTTGATGGAGAAACTTTCTGAACCAGCCGCCTGAGCTTAAAAGACATGTACGTTCGTCCATCCAACGGACCAGCAGCGAAGTCAATGGTTGACTTTGCTGTTGGTCCTTTGGATGAACAAAACCTACATGTTTGTTAAGGATAGCCGAACCAGCCAGGGTAGTAGAAAGGACAGGTAAAAAGTTTTAGTTTCTATTGAACACTTTCAGGTAAACAGAGGGAGAGAATCTCTTGTCTTGTTTTTGGTTTGTGTGTAGTGAAGAGAAAGAATAAAGAATAAAGATCTTGGAGGACAAGCATTTTCGTGAAAATAAATTTTTTTATTAAAAATGTTTTTCTATTTTTTTTTATGTCATAATTTTCTAATTATTTGTTATAAATAGTTGGTTATCTATGCATTGCTAGAAATTATTCATTCATCTATCTAACTACCAATTATTCTTACATTTTTTTTTTTATAATTATTTATTTAGAATTTTGAACAGCTGCAAGCATAAACCATATTCCATCCCAAATCTCAAATAAAACTTCAGTCCACATCATTATGCAAACATAGACCATATTCCATCCCAAATCTTAAATAAAACTTCTGTCCACATAATTATGAAACATAATCTGTTCACTGAATATAAACTTGAAATCTTCAAAATCCGTATACATTTTCTATACTTTTTAGTTCGCGGTTCATAACGAAGATCAAGATCAGACTTTTCCCATTACTCTGATCATTTTATAATCAAATCACTTAACTTTTGCTGCCATCTTATAGCACATGATTGGAGGAACTCATATCTGGAAGTAATATACAAGCAGTAAAAATGCATTTAATAGTGCTGCTGCTAGGATATAAATCATTATGTAGATTTATAACGAGTAGATAGCTGTCGATATCTGGCTGTTACTAGGAGATAAATCATTATGCAGATTTATAATGAGTAGATAGCTGTCTATATCGGAAAGTAGCATTATTAAATGCATTACTGCAACCCTGTAAATCCAGCAAGCAATATTATTCAATAAAATGATGTTGGGACTATCACATTTTGTAGAATTGAACATCAATACTTCTAACCCTTATAAATAAAAATATTAAATCCTTGTTTGGTAGACAGAAAATCTTACAAAGTTGGAAAACTCCATGATGTTACGATAAATTTACTTCGTTATAAACTGGCCTGTAACTTTTTGAAACAAAATGGGAAGAAAATGCAAACGGCTTTCACAATTTTATACAATAGTCCATTAAAGCCATAATCTAAATTGTGCATGGCCATAGTCCATTAAATGCCATAATCTAAATTGTGTAAACATACTGTTATTATTTTTAATTTTTAATTATGATTTTTTTTTGAATTGTATAACGTTTCAAGTTTGGCTTATAACGCATAAAACGTTTCAAGTTTTTGATTCTAACCGGCAATTTGGACGGGTATCCGTCATTTGAAATTCCAACCTTATCGCCAATTATTTTTTAAAGGCATTTACATTATGCATGTAGCATTTACTGTTTCCGTTTTTGTAGTTAATATTCCCCATGGTATATGGTCATAATGGGTAGAGAAATAAGGCAAACAATATTTAGCATGTTGTAGAGCATTTAATGTAGCTGCAGCAGGCTTGATGATCATTGGATCTTGAGTTGCTCGAGATCCAATGGTCATCAAGCCTGCTACAGCCGCATTAAATGCTCTACAACATATTAAATATTAAATAATAGTCAATGTAGAACCCCTAGCCGTTAGACATCTCCATAGCTAAAAGACATTACCGGGCATTCTCACCCTTCCATATGTTCTAAAGAAGTGTAAAGTTAAAATTGGGCTTCAAAAAAAATTTCAAATATGAATTTACCTTTCCAATTCTTCCAGTTAAGTACATAATTTTTATCAACATTTCAAAAAAAGTGTATCATTAGAAATTACCTATCCATATAAATTTATAAAGATTGTTGAAATTTCTATGTTATAAAGTGTGACCAGTATTTCAAAATATTGTAAATATCATAAATTATAATCATTTAATCACATATATCATAAATTATAATCATTTACTCACATATAAGATGAGTGATGATTGAGGACTAATAGGCATTGACTATTCTAACTCCCAACTCATTTGGGGCTACAATTTAAGGTGTGACAATGTGTGAGTTACAAGAGTTGTAACGGAGAACAACTACTACTATAGTCCACTCATTTTTACTCAAAATGAAATTCAAATGGTTGGTTTGATGAATCCTTCTCTACCAGACTTCATTTATTGCATTAATATCATGGAATCATGACAACTATAGAAAGAGCACTCAATGTCATGCATAGGTAGATTTATGCATTCATATATATAGGTGCCACTGGGCATAGATGTTGAGAAAGAATGAGTTAGAAAAAACATTTGGATCAAAGCACCACAATGGTTATTAATACAAATTGAAAAAAATAATTGTAGTTTTCAATTTGATGCAATGATCATGATGTAATATGCCTCTTCCAAATATTTGTGGTTTCTCACAACATTTAACCTCCACATTCACTACCAAAATGCATATAAAAATTACATGACTTTACATCCTCTTCTCTTTAAATCCTCATCTCATAGTCATAACTAAAGATTATTATGCATGCACATCCTCACCTTATAATATCAATTGGGTAAGGCAGAGAGAACAATAAAATATCAAATGTGTCAAAACACAAAGAGTAAGAGACAACTAGACAACTATAAGTAAGTCTTATATTAATTTACCATATAAGTCGTTAATTAACACTATCAAGTGAGACTTGACACATTAGATTGTTTTTATCTTCTCATGGCTCCTTACCAATGCAATTGCAAAACATTCTTTGAAGATGAAGTCCATGATTTTATGTCTTCTTTGTCATTCTCATGCTTTTTGGTAAGACAATAAGGAGGGTAGTGGCCCACATTAGCATGGAAAACAATTTCGACATACGTGTAGATACATTAATTTTTTTCATTAAATAACTTAAAATACCTACTCATGATTATCGATTAGTGGAATTGTGGATTGTTACAAAACACAACAAACTTTAGATCCTCGAGCTCTTAATTAGTCACACCTAGAACTTTCTTAAATCCATCCATTAACAAACTTCTTTGTGTGTTCTAGTTCAATTTAAAATGCAGATTATCAAGACTTAGACATCTAAGGCTCTAGTTCACTTAGGCTTGATTCCAACGCCCCTCCATCCCATATGTGTATGATGTCACGACAAGTGTTCAACAACAAAATTTGATGACCCTACCTGGGTGATGCTAGCTTTGCTAACTTGCTCGGTATGTAGAATTCATTTTTAATGTTTTCAGTGCTATCTATTGTTTTTTCTTAGGTGCCCAATGCTTATCATTTTTACATCTCGCACGCTTGGATGGATTCTCTCTCTTCCGTCCAAAGTTTTTGGTTAGTTTTATATGTATTTTTTGGTAACACTAAGTAATTCTCTCATGGTTCTAGTTTTTTCTAAGACTATAGATCTAGTTACAACATTATGCACTATGCATAAGATCAACCAAATGCAACAATATGATTATTGCATAGTTTATTAGTTTTTTTTATAATAAAGTTGAAGTGAAAAAAAATGCAATAAAATAGTTGTTATGTCAATCAAATGTAAAATTAATATTACATATATGTCAAATTAATGTATTCAAATTAGGTTTTATTAAAAAGATATCATTTTTTTATATAGATATTAGAGGGGTTAAATTGCTTAAAATTATAAAAAATTGAAAAAAAAATATTAATCTTTTCATTTTCGAAGAAAATAATTTAATTAATTTATATTTATCAATTAAAATACATTATTTATACTTATCTTTATCTTTGAAAACCTCCAAAACTAAATGTCCTTCCAATTAAATTTAAAACCCACTCATCACATGCAAGTGTAACTGGGTAGTTAGAGATTTCTGAAATTTGAGCATATGATAAGCTAAGCTAACAATAAGCACTCCAGCTGCCTAGGGCTTATTGCTTCTTATACTATGTTAAGTGGATAAGACATCGTTTCATATGTCACTATCCACCCTCATGTTAAGCACCAACTACAGCATTGAATGATGAGCAATTGGTGCTTATTCCTTTTCAAAGGATGTTTCGTGTGCCGTGACTACAGTGATCATTACATTTTTTTATAATGAAGAAAAATCTACCAAACCATAGTTGAGTGCCTCGGCTAGAGAGGTTTTTTTTCGAGATGAAAAATAGCAGTGTCTTGATATTCATTAGAATCAAAGGTAACAAGATACACATCTATGATATTAGGTATCATATCCAGTCAAACTCCACATACAGAGTTCAAAACCCTCAAACGACGCTCAATACCCACAAACAACTAGGGCAAGGCACCAAGCCAAAGAAACAAACCACAAACAGTGTTCAACAACCTGAGCAGCTACGTTTCAAGTTTTTGATTCTAAACGGCAATTTCGACGGGTATCCGTCATTTGAAATTCCAACCTTATCGCGAATTATTTTTTAAAGGCATTTACATTATGCATGTAGCATTTAATGTTTCCGTTTTTGTAGTTAATATTCCCCATGGTATATGGCCATAATGGATAGAGAAATAAGGCAAACAATATTTAGCATGTTGTAGAGCATTTAATTGGTTGCAACAGGCTTGATGATCGTTGGATCTTGAGTTGCTCGAGATTCAATGGTCATCAAGCTTGCTGAAGCCACATTAAATGTTGTACAACATGCTAAATATTAAATAATGGTCAATGTAGAACCCCTAGCCCTTAGACATATCCATAGCTAGAAGACATTACGAGGCATCCTCACCCTTCCATAGGTTCTAAAGAAGTGTAAAGTTAAAATTGGGCTTCAAAAACAATTTAAAATATGAATTTACCTTTCCAATTCTTCTAGTTAAATACATAATTTTTATCAACATTTCAAAAAAAGTGTATCATTAGAAATTACCTATCCATATACATTTATAAAGATTGTTGAAATTTCTATGCTATAAAGTGTGACTAGTATTTCAAAATATTGTAAATATCATAAATTATAATAATTTAATCACATATATCATAAATTATAATCATTTACTCACATATAAGATGAGTGATGATTGAGGAATAATAGGCATTGACTATTCTAACTCCCAACTCATTTGGGGCTACAATTTAAGGTGTGACAATGTGTGAGTTACTTGAGTTGTAACGGAGAACAACTACTACTATTAGTCCACTCATTTTTACTCAAAATGAAATTCAAATGGTTGGTTTGATGAATCCTTCTCTACCAGACTTCATTTATTGCATTAATATCATGGAATCATGACAACAATAGAAAGAGCACTCAATGTCATGCATAGGTAGATTTATGCATTCATATATATAGGTGCCACTGGGCATAGTTGTTGAGAAAGAATGAGTTAGAAAAAACATTTGGACCAAAGCACCACAATGGTTATTAATACAAATTGAAAAAAATAATTGTAGTTTTCAATTTGATGGCATGATCATGATATAATATGCCTCTTCCAAACATTTGTGGTTTCTCACAACATTTGACTTCCACATTCACTACCAAAATGCATATAAAAATTACATGACTTTACATCCTTTTCTCTTTAAATCCTCATCTCATAGTCATAACTAAAGATTATTATGCATGCACATCCTCACCTTATAATATCAATTGGGTAAGGCAGAGAGAACAATAAAATATCAAATGTGTCAAAACACAAAGAGTAAGAGACAACTAGACAACTATAAGTAAGTCTTATATTAATTTATCATATAAGTCGTTAATTAACACTATCAAGTGAGACTTGACACATTGGATTGTTTTTATCTTCTCATGACTCCTTACCAATGCGATTGCAAAACATTCTTTGAAGGTGAAGACCATGATTTTATGTCTTCTTTGTCATTCTTGTGCTTTTTGGTAAGACAATGAGGAGGGTAGTGGCCCGCATTAGCAAGGAAAACAATTTCGACATACATGTAGCTACATTAAATTTTTTCATTAAATAACTTAAAATACCTACTCATGATTATCGATTAGTGGAATCATGGATTGTTACAAAACACAACAAATTTTAGATCTTCGAGCTCTTAATTAGTCACACCTAGAACTTTCTCAAATCCATACATTAACAAACTTCTTTGTGTGTTCTAGTGCAATTTAAAATGCAGATTATCAAGACTTAGACATCCAATGCTCGAGTTCACTTAGGCTTGATTCCAATGCCCCTCCATCCCATACCTGTATGATGTCACGACAAGTGTTCAACAACAAAATTTGATGACCCTACGTGGGTGATGCTAGCTTTGCTAACTTGCTCGGTATGTAGAATTCCTTTTTAATGTTTTCAGTGCTATCTATTGTTTTCTCTTAGGCGCCCAATGCTTATCATTTTTACATCTCTCACGCTTGGATGGATTCTCTCTCTTCCGTCCAAAGTTTTTGGTTAGTTTTATATGTATTTTTTGGTAACACTAAGTAATTCTCTCATGGTTCTAGTTTTTTCTAAGACTATATATCTAGTTACAACATTATGCACTATGCATAACATCAACCAAATGCAACAATATGGTTATTGCATAGTTTAGTAGTTTTTTTTATAATAAAGCTGAAGTGAAAAAAATGCAATAAAATAGTTGTTATGTTAATCAACTGTAAAATTAATATTACATATATATCAAATTAATGTATTCAAATTAGGTTTTATTAAAAAGATATTATTTTTTTATATAGATATTAGAGATGTTAAATTACTTAAAATTATAAAAAATTGAAAAAACAATATTAATCTTTTCGTTTTTGAAAAAAATAATTTAATTAATTTATATTTGTCAATTAAAATACATTATTTATACTTACCTTTATCTTTGAAAACCTCCAAAACTAAATGTCCTTCCAATTAAATTTAAAACCCACTCATCACATGCAAGTGTAACTGGGTAGTTAGAGATTTCTGAAATTTGAGCATATGATAAGCTAAGCTAACAATAAGCACTCGAGCTACCTAGGGCTTATTGCTTCTAATACTATGTTAAGTGGATAAGACATCATTTCATATGTCACTATCCACCCTGTTGTTAAGCACCAGCTGCAACATTGAATGATGAGCAATTGGTGCTTATTCCTTTTCAAAGGATGTTTCGTGTGCCATGACTACGGTGATCATTACATTTTTTTATGATCAAGAAAAATTTACCAAACCATGGCTGAGTGCCCTGGTTAGAAAGGTTTTTTTTCGAAACAAAAAATAGCAGTTCCTTGATATTCATTAGAATCAAAGGTAACAAGATACACATCTATGATATTAGGTATCATATCCAGTCAAACCCCACATACAGAGTTCAAAACCCTCAAACGACGCTCAATACCCACAAACAACTAGGGCAAGGCACCAAGCCAAAGAAACAAACCACAAACAGTGTTCAACAACCTGAGCAGCTACCCAGAACCAAACCCCAACCAAAGAAGCGTTGGGGGCATGTACAAAAAAGCAAACGCATGGAGAAAACCCCAACATCCCGCAACCAAAAGAGAACTGAAAACTTCCCTAAACAAGTAGAGCCAAATCCACGAAAGATGAGCCTGCACAAGCTACCGCGAAAAGAGCCATCCATAGCATGGGCACAACCCACCCACCAGCGCAAACCACTACCACAAAGACCAATAAGATGTCACCGTCAATGTCCAAGCAAGGCCCCAAAGAAATCGTCGCCGCAAGAACGGTGGCCACACCAGGAAGCAACGATCTGGAGCTAGATCCTGCAACGTAACAAAGGACACTTGGGAAGGGCTCAGCTGCAACAAACAGACACTACAGAATCCATCCACCACGACCACAAATCCGCCAATAGAGAAGGAAGACCCGCCTTTGAAAATCGTCGTCACGCAAGGGATTTGTGGAGAGGCAAACCAAACTGAGGCAAACCAGACTAAGCCACCACGAAACACTCCCGCAGAGGTGAAAGGACGGCTGGAAGAAACCCCAACCGCCTGGAGAGGGAAAGACAACAAACGACTCTTATATCCACATTTATTTTACACGGATCATAATTATGAGTAATGTGGATCGTATTCTCTTCCTTAGACAACCCTAACGGAAGGAAGTAAGGATCGTTCGTTACACAAGTAGGTTATTCCGTTGGGTTTGATCCTTATGTATTTTATAAAATTTTATCCTTTTCAAGGGGTCAATTTGTGTGACAATCCTAACTGAAGTAAAGATGGTTGGTTACCTCAAGAGCTATCTATTGAGCTGCAGATAATTTAATGCGGTTGCAACAAGCTTGATGATTGTTGGATCTTGAGCTATTCAAGATCCAATGGTCATCAAACCTGATGCAGTAGTATTAAATGCTCTACAGTTCAATAAATAACTCTTACCTTTAGTTACACGAATACTTATTCCTTCAAATTGAGCGGAGCCTTCTATATTCTATAGAATTTTGAGTGAGGTGTACTGTTCGGTGTTGGAATTTCAAATCTACCGACAGTTGAAACCAGTTTACAAAAGGTTTTAAATAGTTTAACGAATAAATGGAAGTATCGTTGGTTACACGAAGAGTTGATTCCGTCCGGTCGAGCCTTTTAATGTATTCTATAGTATTTTTGGCTTTTCAAGGTGAGTGAGGGTGTACGATTAAGCATTGGAATTTCAAATTCACCGACGGTTAAAACCAGTTTACAAAAAGTTTTTTTTTAATAATTTAAAGAATAAAACCAGTTTACAAAAGTTTTCTTTAAATAATTTAAGTAGTAAATGTATTTTTTTCTGAATTCTGATTGTATTTGACAAGCAAATCACCACTTGACCTGCATATTGCTTATCAAATTCCATTTCTTAGATCTTTTATCCAACAACACAGTCTTAAGTATGGAGTAAGCTAGCTATGGAGCAATCCTCCCTCATCGGACGGAGGAGGAGCAAAGTTAACGTTGACTTTGCTCCTCCTCCGTCCGATGGAGGAAAGATTGCTCCATAGCTAGCTCACTCCCTTAAGTATTGCCATTCTGACAACCCTCATGCCGAGGAGTGAAGACCTCTGGAAACTGGTCAAAGTTAACACGAGTCCATTTCATCACTCCCAAGGGCAAGAGGAGGGTCGCTATCGAGAATGTGCAGAAGACCATAAGATGATACAGTATACGAAATGTCTGGCAAAAGAGAGGTCTGCAGAACATTAAGTATAGTCAAAAGTCACTATTTTTAATATAAGTTGGTTAACTATAAGAAATGAAATAGTTAGTCAGTATTTTTATTATAAGTTGGTTGATTATAAGAAATGAAATTAAGATATGCTCGTTTGTCATGATGTTAATATCATTTTCAAATATAACTCATGCGACAGAGTTAAGTGGGTGTACAAATTTAACAAATAATATTTAGCATGTTGCAAAGTACTTAATGTCCCTACAGCAGGTTTGATAAACATTGGATCTTGAGTTGCTCGAGATTTAATGGTCATCAAGCCTGCTGCAGCCACATTAAATGTTGTGCAGCATGCTAAACGTACAAACTTGTTGTAATAACACTTTAATTTTTTTATTAACGTCAATACTAGTATGCAATTAGCTATAATGATGATGTATGATTGCAAGTAAAGTGGAGGTGTAAGAAAGTAAAGTGTGTTGTATGGGTTTTTATTGTAGGTTGGGTGGTTCGGACATTTATGTACATCTTATCTATCAAGCTCAAAATCCATGACCAAATAGACATGACACCTTCATGTATTTTTTTTAAATTAATTCTATTTTAATCAAAACCCATGACCGAATGTATATGCCACCTACCTATATATTTTTTAATTAATTCCAATTTAATTAGAGAGTTGAGTATAACAAGTTCACATAAGTTATCATTTCAAATAATGGAGTGAAATTTCAAATTTATAATTATTGCAATTTTTTTACTCATTTCAAATATAAATCAATTTGATAGAGATATTAATATGTGACTACTAAGCTAATGCAATGCAAGTAAAGTGGAGGTGTAAGAAAGTAAAGTGTGTTGTATGGGTTTTTATTGTAGGTTGGGTGGTTCGGACATTTATGTACATCTTATCTCTCAAGCTCAAAATCCATGACCAAATATTCGTGACATCTTCATGTATTTTTTTTAAATTAATTCTAATTTAATCAAAACCCATGACCAAATGTATATGACACCTACCTATATATTTTTTATTTAATTCTAATTTAATTAGAGAGTTGAGTATAACAAGTTCACATAAGTTATCATTTCAAATAATACAATGAAATTTCAAATTTATAATTATTGCAATTTTTTTACTCATTTCAAATATAAATCAATTTGATAGAGATATTAATATGTGACTATTATGCTAATGCAATTATCCATTGGAGTTAATACTGATTTATTATTGATTTTATAGTTAATGTAACATTTGTAATTTATCATTGATTTTATAGCTAATGTAACATTTGTATTTTAATAGTATGAAGTAGCCGAAATAATATACTAAAAGGATGATGGAGTTAATGGTCATTTTCAGAGTGTAAAGAGTGCTCTTATGGTTTTGAAGATTGTGAAATTTGAACACAAATTGCTATAATATTAATTATTGAATGCCTAGAAAGCTTGTCGAAAGTTGTGGCCTCAAGAGAGGAGTGACTCTTGTTCTCCGAGATGGTTGGATGAGTGGTCAAGCTATGTTTTCCTTGGATATTCATTCATAGATGCCGTCGTTCTATATGAGTTCCATTTGTTTTCTTTTCGGGTAGGGGGAAGTGGGACATCTTCTTTCCTCCAAACTATGAAATGTGCAAATATACTAAAACAGGATAGTAATATAGAGATTTTATGTTAAGTGTGCAGTTACATTAAGGTGGATCTAGAAAGAGCTAAAATTCAAGTATACCATTAATGAATATCTATGTTGGAACTAGTTAGTGGTCCAATTGCGAAGAATAAGAATAAGAAAAATGTTGAATTGTTGGAACCAGTTAGTGGTACAATTGCGAAGAATAAGGATACGAAAAATGTTGAATTGGAGATGTGTATGGTATATCATGTTGTGGTTTTTGGTGACAACTAAATAGAGAATCAAATCTATGGAATGCATCCCATGAGTATATAGTTGAGAGAACTATAATGATAGGTCTTTGATGTAATGCAAGGATGCATATGAGCTATTGTGGGGACTTGGTGACCAAATGAGAAAGAGGTTGGTGTAGACATTTGACTGATGACAATACACATTGTGGAGCTAAGTAAGATAATGTAAGTGTATATGTGTAACACATGCCTCTTGGTTTATGAAATTGGCTAGGGGAAGAAAAGCTCTAGAAGACTCATTTTGTTGTGTTGAAGAAGTATGTGCTGATGGGTTGTTTCCTATGGATGTCAATACTACAAAAGTGTGGAACTATATGATCAAGGGAGGTATTGGGTCGTACTAGTGTTTTGTTGTACATGGAATGGTTCCTCCAAGTGATGATGCTCAACCTAGAACTACACTGAGAATAACTGTTGGCAAGGGGTTTGGGATAAGTTAGGTGCGCAACATCATGGAGACTGCGCAAGCTCAAAGACACTGCACAAGGCAGAGAATATAGTATTTTATATATTTTGTGTCACCTTTTGTAGTTTTGGACCATATTTTGTGGATATTTGTCATAATTTTGTAGAATCGGTTAAGAATTAGTTAGAAGTCGTCTAAGTGGACCTTGAATGTAAAGGAGAAAGTCTCTAAGTAGATGTTGAATTGCAAGTGTTGATAATTTGGGGGTGATCTTGTTATCGATCTTTTGTAAGTGACGAATCCAAACTTATTGAAGAATATATTTGAGTATCTAAACTAAGATCTGTTGATCTGTGAACTATGATTTTGTGTGGAAGTAATATGACAAGACGGGGGCTGAGCTGAATCATTGTGTTCTTTTCTGTTTTATTGTTTTACTATTTTCTATGACTCAATGATGAATGTTATGTGAATCTACGAAGTGGATCTATGATGCGATGTTTCCCTATTTTAAATGATGTTATCTTGTTGGATCTGTTTGTGCATCAATATGCTTACTGCAGTTATGATTGAATGATGTGATTTGTTGAAGAATGATAATGAATGGTTACATGAATGCATCAGTTGAATGATCTATTAATATTGTGCTAAGCTGATAAGTTGATGTCACATTGTTCTCTCCTATTTTGCGAAAACTTGGTTCCGTCAGCTCTCCCTCGAACATCTCGGTGAGACATCATCCACTCTGCGGGTGTTTCCAGACAGGGTAAAAGCTGTCTGGGTTGGTGCCCAGGGAGATCACGGTGGTTTGGCTGGCGACAAAGTGGGAACCCCTGTCGACTGGTTTTGTTGGCTAGGTTTGTGTCAACAAATGGTTCCGTTTTCGAGACCTTGTTGCGACCAAGGAGAGGATATGTGGCATCTGACAGGACCAGAAATTCAAGATTGGTTAGACCAAAAGTTACGAGAATTTGCTGAGACAGAAAATAAAAACCCCGAACTGACGACAGATAAGTGGCTGGAAAGATACATACATGAAGGTCCACACAAGTATTTTTGCTCTGAATTCCTAATCATATTGTATGAGTGGTTGGTGTGATTTACCTATCGTAAGACAAATTTTCAAGGAGGTGAGCCAATATCCTAGACCCTTGAATTGATCTAGGAGTTGCAGGAGACCGACAACAGAGCATCGCGGGCTGTTGAAGTTTCCTTGGACAGTATATTGGAAGGCTATATCACTGAGTTTGCGGTTGATACTACTAAGTCCTACAACAAAGTAGAAAGGGAATTATTCAATGGACCAAGAGGTAGGTTCTTATTTTCTTTACAATTATCAATTAAAATGGTTGTCTGTGAAAAAGGCATATTGAGGATGCACCTCAGGTAGTAGAACTCTGGAGTGCAAAGGTTGTGGATACCGCGAAGAAAGGGGGAGACGAATGGAAGGATAAGGGGTATATGGGTGCAAGTTTCGATGAGATTGTGAGGGAAGCCAAGGAAGAAAGTGGTCTTATGAGGGGAGGAGAAGGTTTCGACAAGAGAAGAGAAAGAGGATAGGGGAAGGTCCTACTGTGATCGAAACGCGAGACCATGAAGGAAGACCACACAAGATGAAGCGAAGAAGAGGACGACCAGGCTACGCCTAGGATAGCAGTAAGATCAACCCCCAGCAACAATGTCCCACACCTCCGTGCACTATGCCACATTCAAGAAGAAACACAAGTTCCACATCAACTTGTCCGATGTGCTAGCAAGAACAAGGCAGATCAACATCTATAGGAAGAAGGCCCAAGATGGAGGGCGATGAAGGAAAGTTACCTTTGTTCTAGGGGAATGGGACTGAGGATCCAGAACAATACTAGTTCTTATGCGAGGCAGTATGGACTGTCAAAAAAACTGTAGATTATGATGTTAAGAAGGGACAATTGGCGACAACCCTTCAGGGTTGTGCACTGGATTGGTACATGAAATTTGTACAGGTTCCTACAAGACTCTAGTGAAGACCTTAGCAGAAGTCAGGAAAGGACTTATTGAAGAATTCAGAAAGCCAAAGTTTGAAGCATAGTACATTACAAAACTGAAGGAAATTAAGCAGTATCCTAATGAGACTGTTTGGGCCTTTCATCAAAGATTGAAGACCCTAATGGAAAGAGTCAGTTTTAAGATGAGTGACATTCAACATAAGGAATGGTGCATTGCAACATATCTGACTCATATCAGACTACTGCTTATGCAACAGAAGATCATGACACAAAAAAAGGCTCTGGAGATCGCCATGAAGTTGGAAGCTTCACCTGTTGGAGAAAACGCAATTGGTATGAGCCAAATTCAGACATAGTTAGCAAACATGACACTCCAATTGCAAGACATTAAGAAGGAAAAGGAACAATGCGAGGATCTCTAGTGCACCCGATGCCACGCAAACAAACATACCAAGGATACTTTCCTATATTTTTGAAACTACATGTTTTTAGGGGCGCCGAACTCATTGAGTTGTTTCATTGTACCATGGTGCCACATTTGTCAAGTATATGGGCATCGACATGAGAAATGTGGATACATGCAGAAGATGTTGATGAAGCGGACGAACCTATAGTGCTCGTTTTTTCGATTTGTCAGGCATGAAGATAAAGCTTGTCGTGTAGAAATTCTAAATCCTTGATGGCATAAGGAATTTCATAAACAATCTAAGGATCTAGGAACACAATTAACCTCACAGAGAATCGTAGAGAATTAGCATAAGGAGAGAAGAAGAAGAATTAATGAACACACATTAATGAATGATCAATAAATTATAACTGATATTATTACATAGGCAATGCATCCTTATAAAGGAAAAAGGAGTTGCTAGGAGACAACTCAAGCTAGCTAATAAACCAGGCTTACTAATTATGATAAACCCCATAGTTGGCTAAAGCACATTCCTAATCTATCAAGGACCTCATGAATTATCAATAGCATGTGTGAGTGATGATGAGTGAAGGAAAGACTTGCTAATCATGGAATATGGGGAGAAACTAATGGAGGATGGGTTGGAAACAAAAGCTGCCATTTCCTAGTTGACTAGATTTACCTTATCCACATAAAAGATGGATAAAACAAAATAAAGCAGATTCTACTGTAAAGCGCAATTACCAATTCTGGATGACCATAAAGTGGTAAATATCAACCCAGAATAAAAAATAAATCATTCCTGGGATATAGATGGCAAGTGTTGACTCTGAGGTTGAAGTGGATGCCAACTATCTAAGCTAGTGGGTAGGAAATTAATCAAATAATGATTAATTATTTTATGACTGGGTTTAGTATATTCCAACACCCCCCTTTAAGATTTAATTTATGATGATATCTCTAAACTAATCAGAAATATATATGCATATAGGGCCCAGTAACAAGGCTATGGCCACCCTTTTACAATTTATCTTGTCCAAAGAAATGAGGAAAGAGGAAAAACCACAAGGGGAAAATCCTCCCTCAAGAAAGGACATGAAAATCAATACCAAAAATGTCACAACTGCTAGTGTTGCTACTGCCCCAAACTAAATGCTGATGTCTGAAGGAATCTTCTTCTTGGGAAGAAGATAAATATGCTCTCCTAGATCAAAAACATAAACAGCTACAAGATGGATACTAGGACCATGTAGAACAACTGAGATCCAATGATGTGAAGGGAATACTGAAGGACCTTGATACTTGTAATCAGATCCAAGATGATGAGATGACTTGAACTTCGAACTAGTAGAAATGAAATCAGATCGAGATAGGTGAAATAATTGTTCAAGCGAATATGTAATGTCTCCATATTTATTTACACAGAGAGGACGTGTGCAAGTGATGAAGTAGGAACATAGAGAAGGCATAGGACCAAAGAGTGCGAATGCATGCGATCCATGGGTTGGTCTAGCTTCCAAAGAATCCAAGAGATCACAAATAAGCAAAACAATAGACTCATGGGAATATACTAGTAATTAATATTCTATGGTAGAAGTATGAGAGGAGGAAAGATAGTGATGTTCAAAATCTTAAAGGAGGCTCTGAGAATGAGTGCCAAGAACAAAGGAGGATTTACAGAAGCACATGGGATCAAGTATGGTAAGTGGTAATACACTAAAAGGAATTGATTTGGCTAAGCAAACATCTTGGAATTCGCTAGGTTGCGCACCATCAAGAAGAGATGCATGCACAAAGTGTGAGAGGTCTAGCATATCGATCTCAAAATCCATGATAGAATACATAAAGAACAATGAATGTGTGAGTGAATCATCAATAGCAATAGCAGCTACATTAGTCACTTCTTTTTCATCAACATCATCATAAGAAGATGAATCAAGATCTTCTACTTCAAGAGACACAGAAAAAGATGTCTCTTCAATATTTTCTGCTTGATTGAAAGAGGAAGCATTCGAATCAAAGAGATTAGTAGGAAAAAGAACTATATGAGAAACTTCTTCTTCATGATCAACTTCATAAGAGACTGTAGAGGTCGAGACATCTTGAGAAAGAGAAATCATTGAGGAGATAGATGCACTCTCCACCTAGCTAGAAGGATCCTCATTGTCCTTTCCCAAAACTCTATCTAATGTTGTCCAAAGATCCTTTGGGTATTCGCCATAATCAATAAGGTAGGGCATGCTTGGAGATATAGTTAGACAAATAGCTCCAATTGCTCTATCACAGTCATTCAACTAGTCACTTGTCTCTTCATAAGACTCTTCACCAGCTCCAATAGATATCTCATAGAGACCTTGTCTCTTTAGATATGAAATCATATTCAATTTCCACTCTGAATAGCTTGTGAATGGAGAAATAAGAGGAACTGATACTCTTGAATCCATTCGAAGTTGAACCTGCAAAATAAACCTGCAAATCTGAAATGGAGGATTAATTAATGAACTCTCAAATATCTGATATCATGTAGAGCTTTGATATCCTTAGCTCTTATACCATGTAGAACTTTGAAGTCCTATGCTCTGATACCATGTAGAAATTCTAAATCCTTGATGGCATAAGGAATTTCATAAACAAGCTAAGGATCTAGGCACACAACTAACCTCACAGAGAATTGTAGAGAATTAGAATAAGGAGAGAAGAAGAAGAATTAATGAACATACATTAATGAATGATCAATAAATTATAATTGATATTATTACATAGGTAATACATCCTTATGAAGAAAAAAGGAGTTTCTATAAGACAACTCAAGCTAGCTCATAAAGCAGGCTTATTAATTATGATAAACCCCATAGTTGGCTAAAGCACATTCCTAATCCATCAAGGATCTCACGAATTAGCAATAGATTGTGTGAGTGATGATGAGTGAAGGAAAGACTTGCTAATCCTGGAATATGGAGAGAAACTAATGGAGGATGGGTTGGAAACAAAAGCTGCCAGTTTCCTAGTTGACTAGCTTTACCTTATCCACAAAAAACTTGGATAAAGCAAAATAAAGCAGATTATGTTGTAAAGCGCAGTTACCAGAGTTTGGATGGCCATAAAGTGGTCAAGATCAACCCATAATCAGAAATAAATCATTCCTGGGATATAGATGACAAGTGTTGACTCTAAAGTGCAAGTGGATGCCAACTATCTAAGCTAGTGGGTAGGAAATTAATCAAATAATGATTAATTATTTTATGACTAGGTTTAGGATATTCCAACATGTCACACATACGACCAACTCCAAGAGAGAACATACGAATTGTATTATGTGAAGGGAGAGGATCATTGGGCGGTACCGTAGCCTCAGCCACAAGTGGTTCCACCACCATCTCAACCATAGTATGTACCACCACCAGAGATGCATTTTATACTACAACAACAAATCATGCCACAACCATGGTATAACTAGATGTAGATGGATCCGCAGCAGCCACAATATGTTTAGTCAGTGCATTATGTTCAGCAATAGCTAAATCCCCTGCAACAACAAGTAAACCAGTCGCAGTATCATCAACAAGGAGGATTCTGAGGACGAGGAGGAGGACAAGGTCGCAGACCTGTCCAATATTATAATTGCAGTGTACTGGGGAATTATTGAAGAGATTCCCCACAATTGCAATGTTCATGTACGTATAGTACCAGGATTAATCACACTGTTGAGATATGTCCACAACTAATCGCAAGATGGAAGGCCGAAAATATCCCGCAGTTGCAGAAACAGAACCAATTGGAAAACCAGAATCACTTGAATCAGAATCGGTTGTAGAATTAGAATCAAGTACAAAACTAGAACTAGTTGCAAAATCATAACCAAATTCCAGTTCATAACCAAATTCCAATTCAAAATAAAAATGAAAATCAAAACGTGACTCAACCTGTGAATCCACCGCTGAACCAGAATCAAGGACTGACGGTTGCGACAATATCGATGGAGCCCAGAACATAGGATGTTGACGTCGCTGTCATCACTCATAGAGGTGCAACAACTGGAGAAGATAGTATGATTCCACAAGTACAATTATCTGGAAAGAAGAAAGTCCAATTTGACGTCAACATGGAGAAAGATACATTCTTTGAAGCATGAGACGAGATGCATAGAAACTCCGGTATGTTGCATGTTTATGAAATTCCCACTGCTTTTGATTCCACTTTGGAGGTAGGACCCTTGCGATAGCATGATATCTTGCAGAAATTATTTGAGAGTTTCTTGTCACTGGCAAGAGATCTCGATGCTCTTGCTAATATTGAGACTCTATTGCATCTACTAGCTAAGGGACAGAAGGATTCTGCGGTGAATTCTTTGCCTAAGAAAAAGATAGGGAAATAAATGCGCATGAACATTCAGATCAAGGACTATGAGGTAGATTCAGTCATCCTGGATCTAGGCTCAGATGTTAATATTCTCACAAGACAGACATGGAAAAATTTGGGGAGCCCAACGCTGAGCTGGTCTCCTATGTAGCTGTTACTGGCTAAATAGGCCATAGTAATGCTAATTGGAAGAGTTCCACACCTTGTCGTGGAAGTAGAGGGCATGAAGACCTATGCCGATTTTGATGTGATTGAAGTTGTTAATGGTGAAGGTTCCTATCCCGCATTGATGGGGATCGGATGGGCCAATGATAGTATGGAAGTAATCAGTTTTAAGAAGTGCGTGATGACATTTGAGAATCAAGACATCACAGTCATTGCTCTGATGAATCCAAATGAAGGGAAGATATACTGAGCTAGTGAAATATGAAGTTGTCAGAGGATGGGATCATGCATATAACATTTCAAAAGATTATGTCCATCCGACCACTTATGGGGAACTCGGTTGGTGTAGCGCTAGCTCTTTAGTTAGCTCTGTGTCTTCTAACTCTAATGATGTTTTAGAGAACTAGAAGAACTGCTTGCATGAAGTATCCCTATGAAAATGCAGCTTGATTACGTAGTCACTGTGTCGTGTCGCAACTCAGACCATTGAATTTCCAATTTATGAAGGATTTCCTGAGTTATCAGAGTTTCTTGTTGAATTCGAAGACAAGGTGTCAAAACCACAACAGTTGTTGGCGTTGGAGGAGGTGTTGAAGGCTACCCCCGTATGCTGATGGGTGACCCATAAGAAGTCGATCACTAGATGGTCTCAGTGTCGGAGACTGATGATAGATCGCTTTGGAGATGCAAAAGTGTACCACGCTAGGAGGTACGATGGACGAAATAGTCCTGGTGATCATCTTATTGATTTTTAGACCTTGTGGGAATCACGACCAAAGGATGAGTGGGTCCA
This sequence comes from Pseudotsuga menziesii, assembly GCA_001517045.1. Taxonomy (NCBI): domain Eukaryota; kingdom Viridiplantae; phylum Streptophyta; class Pinopsida; order Pinales; family Pinaceae; genus Pseudotsuga; species Pseudotsuga menziesii. The sequence continues at coordinate 1,019,924 of LPNX010073550.1, read as the reverse complement.
TGCTTTTTTTCCACACATTGGATAAAATGTTGCGATCTTGGTATGTATTGGATAAGTTGCGCAAAGAGATCACTACTTGGGAGGAATTGACAATTTGATTTAATCACACCTTCAATTTCATGCATTCCAATACATATGTTCATAATGCGCTACAACTTATCCGCAATGTTGTTATGAAGGTAGTACCGGTCACATATCTGGTGGATCCACATGTGCATTGCCATATGAAATCGATAATGGAAAGTTATAATGTGTTAAGAGAGACCGATGATGATGATTCGAGGAATCTAAATATTTCAAAAACAAAAGGGAGTTGGGATGTCGCAACACCGGATGTACCGAAAGACCCAATGAATTAGCCACTGAAGATAAGAAAGGTCAACATTGGGACATAAAAGAACCCAAAATTTTCAAGCTTCAGAGACTAATGGGATGAAGAAATGATGGCAAAGATTATAGACTGGTTGGATGAATTCCAAGATCTGTTTCCTACGAAGCTTTTTGAGATGAAGGGGATACTGGGAGATTATGAGAGATGAAGATCCCGTTGAAACCAGATGTGAAACTAGTAAGGCAACGACCATATCTCCTAAATCCATGATACAAACAGAGAGTCAAACTTTGAGCTTGATAAGATGCTGGATGCTGGAATAATTGAGTCAGTTGAAGAACTAGAATGGATTAGTCCTATGGTGGTCCAAGATAAGAAAATGGATGACGTTTGGATCTGCCTTGACCTGAGAAAATTGAATGATGCATGGATGCATGATCCATTTCTGACACCTTTCACTGATGAAGTTCGAGAAGGAGTAGGAGGTCATGAAATGTATTCATTCACGGATGGATTTTCTAGCTATCACCAAATCAGGATCGCAAAAGAGGATCGACACAAAACATTATTTGTTACTCAATGGGGTTGTTTCAAGTACACGGTGATTCCTTTTGGGTTGAAGAATGTGTTAACACTAGAAAATTACCCAAAGTTGTAAAGGCTATTCCCAGGTAACAACAAAAACCACTTTTAAAGAGAAAAATGGCTTTTTTCTCTTCCAAGAGGGATCTCTCACAAAATACTAAGAAGGCCAGATATGTATAAGCAAAACTGTTTGTAATTGGTAAGATTGGTTGAAACTAAACACATGACCATTGGGCTATGGATTCAATATATGAGTATAGATAAATAGATCTTTTTGCATGGAATTTTTAAGCAGAGGCAAGGTAGCTACTCAGTCACGGTCAAAATTTGATTGTCTGGTGAAAAAGGAAGAACATGAACAAACCATTAACACAAAGCATTGTAAAAATAAATTCAGTATCAACTTTAGAAGAAAGGTTTGGTGGAAATCTGAAAAGAACAGCTAGAGCATAGTAAATATGAATTCCAAACTGTTACACTCTCATTTCAGACATGAAGGACAACATAACGGAGAGATAAAACTTGAAAAGCATTCACATAAGAAGGGAAAGTATAGACTGCAACATGAAATAACACATGAATATGTGAAAAATTCCAACTTTCAGCTCTGTAATTTTAAATAAATACTTTAATACACAAATCTCCAAAATCTCATGGATCCCAACCCTTGCTCCATCAAAGTTATGAATACTTATACAATTGCTCCTCGAGATGAACAATAAAACTAACTGTCTAACGCTTTCAACCATTTAATACATGTGTCAAAGCACTTATCTATTACAAAATAGTTTTAGGATAACAAAACTTCTTAACTAATCAATTTAAAAACAACATTTTATCATAAAATATATCCTTCACTGAAACTCCTTTTGCGTTGTATTCCTTGATGTCTTCATGGTTGTAACTTATATTTATTTTATCCATATTGTTGAACTATTCTCCAATGTTTAGGATTAGGAAAATATGCAACAACCATATCATGTGCCAAAACTCTGAATTCCATGTTGTATGCATATGAAAAAATTAGGCACCTTGGCACACGTGACTTTAAAATCAAATAATGACTCGAACTCTCTAGCCAATTTTTGAAAGACGAATTTTCTAGACAAAGCCTGATGCATATATTCAAAATTACTATGATCGGACTTGAAATTGACCAATCTATTGAGATATTCCTTTTGAGACATTATTGGTCCCATTTCCTCCCAGAAGAAAGGGATTCCCTTGCTTACCAATGGAGTAAATAACTTAGTCATTTATTTGACTTTATGACTTATAATATCGAATTTATCCTATATAGTATCCAACATTATATACATTCCAACCACTTTTCTAGCCCAAGAGATAACAACAACTTTGTCTTGGATATCAAACCTTCTAACTTGATCTTATGATCAGGTACTTAAAAAGTTGATAGCATTCTGAGCTACTTCCATTGGCTTCTTATTTAATCCTTGTTTTACTGTCAAAATATTTTGTCTGGCTACTTTTAGTGCACTCTCCTGATCTGCAACATAATATAAATATCGTCTAAACTTATTAGCTTCTAGAATAATCTTATCCCAAATCATATGTCTGGCCCCTTGCAAGGCCATTTGACCAACCACCTACTTTGTTAACTTGGTATTCTGATTTATTAGTTCTTGACATTTTTCCTCTACTTCTTTCTTCTCTTGTTCTCTTTTCAAAATTATATATTCTAGATTCATGTTTTGTGGCTTTAACTCTTTGAGTTCTACATCCTTCAAGTTTACCTGAGGAATTTCTTTAGAAAGAGAGGTTGCATTTGTTTCTACAGAAGGAACAATAAATTGATTTTTAAATTCTTCACATTTTTCCTGTAATTCTGTTTTTCTTGCTTCGAACTTAGTTTTTAGGTCCTTCTCATTTTCTATCAGAATCTTAGCATCCCTTTCCCAATGCTTTTCTTTTTATTCTAGCTTTAACAGCATGGCTTTACAATCAATCAATTCAGTGTTTAATCTTTCCTTCTCCTTCTCAAAATCTGTCAATTCAGAGGTCTAAATAAGCTAAGTGGAAGGAATTTTCAATTTCTTTTTTAGCACCTGGACTTCTTTCTCTTTTTCATTAAACAACTTTTGAGTTGTTGCTCCTTTGTCTGACTATCAATCAACCTTCAATAATTCCTCCTGTAATTTTTTAATTTTGATTCGAAGGGACTTGTTGTCAACCTTTTATTTTCGTAGGAGGTCTTGATCTTTCTTTTTATTAGACTCCAGTTTAGACACCTATAATGTATATTTAAGCAATCTTGTATATATGATATCTCCTGTTTCTCTATGAAGGTATATCCTATCTACGGTAGGGATATTATCTAAGTTCACATTCACCTCTAATACCTTATTACCAACAGTCAGTGCCAAAATCAGGGTATCTTTAGCATGATCCCTTACATTTTTTAAATTTAGATGTGGATTTGGTAATTGTATCACTTCCTCGTATAATTTTACTGTTTCATCAAAGGTTTTATTAGCCACTTCCCTGTAGGTATTCAACCACTCCTCTTTTGATGTATACTTATTTGGGGTTACTCCATCAAATACATATTCCTGAAGTTCCAGAACAGTTACTTTGGATTTTTCTTGCTTCTGTTTACCTTTCACACTGCCCTTCTTCACCTGTACCATTTGTCCCTCTTGTCCAATTTTCTGCTTCTTCGGTGTACTAGTAATGTCTGCTTCTTCCGTGTCGATGAAACCTGGATGTTCTCTCTTCTTTGAATTTCCTGAAAAACTTATTAATGATGAAATATCACCAACAACTACAACTATGTTAGAAAGATCCATTGGGGGAGAATTATTTATAGGTATGGATGAGACAAAGTCTTCTTCCATGCTAATATTATCTGGGGTTTTGTTAGGATAATCTTCCCAATTAGCTGCCTCTATCATTCCAACTACTTCAGTATGTTCAAAAGGATTATTGTTGTTTGGTTGTATTCTTTTAGATATTACCTGGTGTGGATCATAGTTGATAGCAGCTCCCAAATAAAACCCCATGCTTCTGAGCACATTATCAATTATTGGTAGAGCAGCTCTACTTTTGACAACATATGGTCCTTCTTCCTAGGGAAATTTAATATCTAGACTCTTCCTGAAGTTTAAGATGTGTTCTTCCTCAACTGTAAGCCTTTGTCTAAAAAATTCCAAAGAAAAGATTCTAGTTGCCAGAAAGGTTGGGAAAGTTGCAATGTTTCCTTCATCTCTGGAAATACCCTAGGCAATATTTCTTGAAAGAAAATGCGGTATATTTCTTCCATAAAACAATTCATGAACTTGCCATAATCTTGGATCATTTCATTAGTGATTACCAACTTAGGAAACTGTAGGTTATCTTCATTATGTGATAAAAACATCTTCAACAAAAAGGACTAGAATCTGAAAACTCTGTTACTGTGGAAGTAGACTAACCGAGAACAAATGTTCTCAGCTAAGAACTCATCAAAATTAAGGCAACAAGACTGGAAATACTAACCTGGAAGTTCAAATGCAATTGGGAAAGTACTTAAGATAAACAACAGACCTAACAGTGACTCTATAACATAACCATTAGTGTCTAACCCCAAAAATTGACTGGTTGAAGTTATACACGACTGGGTTTCTTCATTAAACAAAACCAGGTCAATAGGCTAAGATAAACTTATAACCTCACTGTCATGATTTGAACATAACTTCAAAAAGGATTCCTTACTCTTGGCTGCAGACTCTTGGAAGAAATGTATGATGTTTTATTCTTTGTACTCCTAGGATAAATGAACAAAATCATCTAGGACAAATAGGGTTTTACGGATAATAGAGGCATGAATAGGGAAAAGGATCCTAGAATTAGGTTTATCCATGACAACTTCTTCAGCTCCAGAATAATTATTCACACACCACTCAACGAATTCAGGGCAATTGGGGGTCTGGTCAACAGAGAAAAAATAAAAGAAAGACCTGAAAACAACATGGGTGTCACTACCATGGCCCTTAAGAATTTTCAATTTATTTTTAGCCATCTCAATTGTTTCATTCAATAAAATGGTATCAGAAACTTCAGCATTTTTGTCTTGAAGCTTTTCTCAACCTTCTGACAGGAAACCCCTAACTCCTCACTATATGCCACTTCCACCACTTCTATTTCATCCATTTTTAGAAATACTTGGAAAGTTTCAAGATTCCTACCTTGTTAATTAGCACAGTGTTCAGACTCGTCCACATTGGCACCTTGCGCACAATCAAGGTTATCCTCAATTCCAATGCTCAGAAAAACAAACCTTTGAACTTCACGTAGGTGCTTCTTATACTTTTTTATGTTTCATAACCAATGTGAATCTCTTGTAATTTATATCATAGATTTGTTTTCCTTTGACATTCCACTAATCATTTCAAACATGATTAATTGAGCAACTTCCGTTTGTAGAATGCACCTTATCCGTCGATTAAAATTTGACCACTATCACAACCATTGATCAACGTGGCCCCTACCACTTTTCGGATATTTCAAACTTGAATTTCTCTGCACTAGTTCAATCTACAGAGTTGTTTCTGACCCTAGATCTATCTCTGTTCACATCTTGTCTATCTGATCTTTCCACCAGTTAACTGATTCCACAAATTGGAAAACTTCTTTCATATGAGCATGTCCAATCTATGGAATTCTCCAGTGCCATTGATCTTACCTTGTATCAATATCATCCCTTCAAAGTTGCATCTTTTTAACGGACTCTACAAATCCAAAAACTTAGTTTATTCCTTGCATCTCCGATCTGTGGAAATTTCTTTCCACCATTGATCTACAACCTCATTAATCCAAGTCGTCGATATTTGACACCTTTCACCTCCATTCCGCTGATGAGAACATTTCAATTTCTACCCCATCTTTCAAACAGTGGAACGATCCACCACCATAGATCAAATTCATTTCTTCATCCAACAATGCATGATGAAAGATCATGCTAACCCATTAATCTAAAGGGTGCTTCCACAAAATTTTCAAATATGATCATTTCCAAACCCTTCAATTAAACAATCCACAATTTCAAATATAGTGCTAACAACTGGCTCCACTAGGGATGCTATCCTTCCTTTGAGGTAGCAAAAAACCCCGTAGACCAGTTTCCAAATCCATTATCAATATAAATATTTTTATTTTGTCTTTCTAAAAGAAATATAAAAACTAAAATATGGCTACCCCTTCCAATATTAGGGCCTTCTCTGTGGGATTCAAATATTCTAACTCACCATCTGTATTGATTGAAAGTAAACTAATATTTACTCTACAATCATTAAATTTCCTTCCCCCTTATTTCAAATAATGCTTCAAAAATCTCCGATTAATAGGACCTCCTTCATACTAAGACCCATCCTGATACTGAAGAATAAAAGCATTATTACCTCTGTGTGCTACAATAATGTATGGACCTACCCACAAATGATCAAATTTACCATGCTTTCCTTTGTCTTCGTGTGGAGCATCCTATTTTAACACCAAATCATCGATCTAGAAAGTGTCCTCTTTTACCTTTCTGTCAAAGGTATTCTTCATTTTCTCTTGATGTATTAGTACCTTATCATATGTTTTATCTCTCAGTTCACTTAGCTCAATAGTTTGGTTTATTCTCCTTTGCATATTATTAGGTTCATCCTACTGCTCCTGTAACAACTTCATAACTAGTACTCCTAGAGATGCTGGAAAAACCACTTCAGCTCCATACAACAATTGAAATGGCGACATTCCAATATCCCTTTTTGTGCTAATTCTGTTATCCCACAAAGCATACTTCAGATTTTTATGCCATGCTCTTTTATTATATTCCAACAGCTTCTTAATTATCCTCACCAAGATTTTGTTAGAGGATTTTTCCATCCCATTACCCCGTGGATAATATTCAGTAGAATGATTCAAACTTATATGATGCTTATGACAGAAATTTATCATCTTCCTGGACTTAAAAGCAACTGCATTATTTGTTACAATCCTCTTAGGACAACCAAATCTTGCCAAAATATTATTCTCCAGGAAATCTATTATCACTGCATCTGTAGCTTTTCTAGTAGGTATTGCTTCAGTCCACTTTGTAAAATAATCAGTTGTTGTTAATATCCACTTATGCTGTCTTGAGGAGTTTGGATTTATTTCCCTAATGAAATCCTTCCCCCATTGTTGAAAAGGTGCTTCTATTGATATGGGATTAAGAGGGAGTGGAATCACTTTCCTCTTTCCATAAAAAATATGGCACTGATGACATTTGGTGGTTTCTTTATACACATCTAAAAATAATGAAGGCCAATAGAATCCTGCTCTCAAAATTTTATTTGCAGTTACCTTCCACAAATGATGTCCCCCACAATATCCTTCATGGAAATCTTTTTCTATTTGCTAATCTTCATTCTCGAGAAGACAATTCAGTAACGGTCCACCAGGATCCTTCCAATAAAGATATTGATTTACAATACAAAATTTTGCAGCCTTTAGCTTCACAGACCTTGCTCTAGTTTTACTTAACCCTGCAGGAGGTTGTAAATTTTACAACAGATAAACAATATCAACATACCATGGAGAAATAAAAAATCAGGCATCACCTGTACTTCTCTGTCCAATTGATGTAATTGTCCTGACATAAAATCCAGCTACAGAGAATCACAATTGGATTTTGTCATCATTTTAGCCAATCCTTGTCCCTTAATTAACTTTGTGGGATTAATTTCAATGTCATATTTCAAAAGCACTGCAATCCATTTCACTCTTCTCCCCTCCGGATCTAGTTGTGTAAGCATGCTCTTTAACACTGTGACTACATGTGAATGGAGTATGTACATTTTGAAATATTTTAGGGCCTTAATCAAAGCTTATGCTTGTTTTTCCATGATATCATATTTTAACTCTCCATCTCTTAACATTTTACTAAGAAATGCTATAGGTTGTTCTTCACCTTGATCATTCTTTTGTAACAGAACAATTGCAATAGTATGCTCAAAAAACATATGAGAATATTAAAAAATATTTATCAAAATATGGACTTACGAGCACATGAGCTTCTGAAATAGCTTGCTTTATATTCTTGAAATATTTCTTATCCTCCAGTGTCCATTTTATTCCATGATCCTTTTTCAACATATTAGTAATGTTCATCAATATTTCAACAAAGCTAGGAATAAATCTCCTCAATAAATTTACCTACCCAATGAATGACTATACTTCTTTCTTACTTCTCGGTTACTCCACTTTCAAAATTGCACTCACCCTACCTAGATCAATCCTTATACCTTATTTGGAAATAATATGGCCTAAAAGTTTTCCTTCTTCTAGAGCAAAATTTGATTTTTTTGGATTTAATGAAATGCCATATTTTCTATATTTAAGGAAAACCTTTTCCAAATGTTTGATACATTCCCTGCTAGACCTGGAATATACAGTAATATAATCCATGTAGATTACTACAAGCCCATCTCTTTCATTTGCAAAAGCGATGTCCATAGCACGTTGGAAAGTGGCTCCTACAATCCTTAATCCAAAAGGCATCTTCATGTACATGAATGTAACCCATGGTGCAGTGAAAGCAGTTTTCTCCTGATCTTCAAGAAGCACCTTTATTTGATTATAACCTAAAAACCCATCCATGGTAGAAATCCTCTCTGAACCTACCACTTTCTACAAAATTTGGTCCATCTTTGGTAAATGGTAATTTTCCTTCAAAGAGACTTTATTTAAATTTCTGAAGTCCACTCACAACCTTATTTCACCATTCTTCTTTCTAGCATGCACCAAATTAGCAACCCATTTTGAGAATCTCAGGGTTACAATTATTTTTTTATCAAATAATTTTTTGATCTCCTTTTCAATGATAGGAAATAGCATTGGATTAATGCTTCTGATTTTTTGCCTAAATGGTTTTTCTCCAAGCTTAATTGGAATAGTATGCTGTATAATGGAGGTGTCATACTCTTTGAGGTCATCGTAACTCCATGAAAATACATCAGTGTATTTTTTCATCAGGTTCACATGCTCATCTTTTTCTTTAGCATGACATTTCTTGGACAACTTTATAATTTTGGGATTCTCCTCGGTACCAATATTTTTATCTTTAACAACATTTTCAGCAGGTTTGACTTTAGGATCTCTGACAACATCATTTTGGTAAAAAATATTCTATAAGGGAATTAAACCTTTGGGAGTATGATTACTCTTCAATTGGACTATATCCTTTCCTCCCAGTGAGCCTTTCAACTTATTTGTTTCAGCAACTCCTTCTTCATCTTCATCAAATCTTGAAAATTTTCAGAATCAACACTTTCATTTTCTATTTGTGTATTTACAAATTCACTAGACAATTCTAGAAATATTTTGATTTGCATACCATCTTCAAAAACCTGCCAGTACTTTGTATTGTCTGGTATGGAAGGCCTATTCACAATGTCAACCTTGTATTTTCTTTTACCTGCAGTAGGAATCTTAAATTTTCCAGCAGCAATTTCCAAGGAACCTGCCAATGTATTATCATATCTAGGAATCACTTTTACACTGTGTTCTATGAAATAGTTTCCAAACATATTCCACACTTCATTCCTATAAGCTCTTATTCTGGGATGCTTAGTTTGATAACTATCATTCTCCTGATTTATCACAAGTTTTGAATCTCCAAAAACTTGGACTCGTTTAGCTACCAAATCTTTTAGTTCATGCAAACCCAACAACAAAGCTTCATATTTTGCTACATTATTAGTACATTCAAAGGTCAACTTGTAAGAAAAAGATTTAAAATATCTAATAGGGGAAATTATGTATACACCTGCATTGACACCCACTTTAGCCACTGACCCATCAAAATACATAGTCCACAACCCTTCTCCCTTTTGCTTTCTTTCCAATGCTTCTTGTTCATTTACCACCTTTTTATCCTTTTTATATTTACTTGGCACAACAACTTTTGACTCACAAGGAGAAACATCATTGAAGAAAATAGATGACCCTAAGTCTGTATCAATAGCATAAATATGATGAAATCCTAGCTGATCTTAGCTTCTAACTACATAAGGTGATATTTTTTCACTATATAGTCTCTTGTTTTCATTAAGAACATGAATCGTAGCATAAGACATATCCATTTGCAAAATTCCTTTTACTTTGAAGTCCAAGATATTGACAACAAAACACTGAATTTGGGAGGGATATCAGCCACAACAACATCCATGACCGCAGTTTTAGATGGTAATTTAGTCAAGGATACTACCATGTCTTTTATCAAACCCAGACATTTCACCCTTTTGGAATCAAAAGAATACAAATTTTTATAAGGCCTTGTAATCTATAACCCCAAACTGTCTACCACTCCTTTAGGCGTCAAGTTATGTGAAGCACCTAAATCTAACATAGAATTATGCAACACCATGTCATGCACATTTAAGCTCATATAAAAAGGTGGTACTTCCTCATTATCCACATTATCAATCTTATACCCCAAAACAATGGTAGGATTGTCATTTGTCACTTCCAAAATATCTGGCTGAGCCTCCCCCTAATTTCTGACCATTTTTGTTATTGTGTCCCTATACTCCTGATTTCTAAGCAGTTCATTAAAAGGAATTGAAATATTCAACTTAGCAAGTTCACTTTGTATATCAAAATTGGAAGACATTTTATCTACGTCCATGGGTACTATTTGTTTTCACTCCTTTATTTTCTCAATTCTATTTTCAATCTCTTTATGTACAACAGGTTCCTTTTGTTTTTCATTTCTTTTTTTTGTATTCATTTGACTACTGGAAGGATAATTTGGATTTAACCTTCCATTATTCATAATAAAATCTCTACTTCTCAATTTGATCTTTCTTTGCACATAATCTATAGCATGCATATACCCCTTTTAATACTGTTCCGACTCCTCCTCAAAATATTTATTATCATCCTCTTGTGCAAACATACTATGTTACTTTTTAGTTAGATATATTTCAGAATCTAAATCACCAAACTGATGAATATGTTCTTCAATAGACTCTGCACCATCATCATCAGCACCATAATTTTCAAGGAAAGGTGGTCCTATTTGCTGATCTTCTTGGTTCCTTGGATTCCTCATGTCTCTTTGTCTATTCTATCGGAGTGGAGGAGGATTAGGCCTTCTAAAGTTAGGGTTTCTAATCTGGGGTTCATTCTGTTCTCGATTCACTAGCCTAGTATCCATATTCAGCCTATCCATTAACTTTCCCATTGTTTTCAACATCATTTCAAATTTGATATCATTAGACGAAGAAGCAGAAGAGGTGGAGGGAATAATTTATTCTCTACCTTTCCTCATATCAACATCTACTCTTTGTACTATATTTCCACATGCCATCATATTGGCTTCTACTTCCAAGACATCTTTAAACATAACAGGAAAACTGGCTGATTTTCTTTCTCTCAACAACAATGTGTTATCACTCTAAAAAACTCCTCTAGGTTGCAGCTTGAGGATGCCTGGTAACTTAAATGTTTTTAATTCTTCTTCTAAATGGATCAACTCAGATGACCTACAAGACCTCACTTCCCAAGACATGCATAAAACTCAATCAAAAGATAAGGCTTCTAACCACCAATGTTCAGAGGGTTGATAATAAGGTGAATAAATGGAGAACTTACTATGGCAGATTCATACATAAAACAATCACATATGAATGGCTAATCATAACAAGGAAGAATACTTGCAATTAAACTCATCAACATATAGATAGGATGACAACTATCTGGCATTAGATAAAAAGAATAAACCTAAATCAGACATTCATGCACACGTACAGAACATAAAAGATATGGAAGCTTAACATATAATGGCAAAAGAGCTTATATTAAATGATGAATAACATGAGAAGCCTGATAAAAATAAGAGTCTAAAAGTATTTGAAGTTGAACCCTTGTTTCAAAATAAGTCTTAGGCTTTATAGCCTTCACAAAAATATTCAGATCCTGAAAAGTTGGATCTGATTTACTAAAAATAGATAAAATAATTTTTTTTTGCAAAATTAGGTTAAAACACTAATTTAAGTACTAGTCTATCTAACTCTAACACTTGTTCACTCATTGAAATCTTTGATAACTGCAATGATTACTGAAGTAGAGATGCGGCCTGTCATCTGATAGATAAGCCACTGTTGGTCAAAAACAGGTAGGGTTTGTGACTCATTTCTCCTTGATCGCACCCTCAAAACTGGAATAGACCCCCTCCACTTGTGCTTTTCATCAATTTTGAGCTTAATCATTCACCCCTGAGGTGTTTGTACCCATCAAAACTGGTTCTGTGTGTAAACATATTAGTCTACCCCCTTTTGCACTTTCAGTGGTTAAGGAGGCAGAATCCTGGGTTTGTTAGCTGCCAAAAGCTTTGCTTTCAGTGGCTGATGAACAGCTGCTAAATTTTCCTAAACCACCAAAAGCTCTATTTTCTGCAAAATTTTATTAGCCTTTAGATCAATCTTCTATAGCTTTTACCTCTGTCTTTCTAGTAATTCTTCTATTTTCGTAGGGTTTGACTGAGTATTAGAATCATGAGCTGCCTCAGCATCCTGAAAGCTTGTTGTTGAGTGTTTTTCTTGGTTAATACTGCATTAGTTCTTTTTATCTCTCTCTCTAAAAATTCCAGTTCATATACTTGCTTTAACAGCTGGTTGACTCTTTGTGACCTAGGTTTGCTAGAGGAAGCCTTTTCCATTGGTTCACTCTAGTCTTCTTTTGGTGTGGGTGATGGAAACTCCTCATATTTTGCTGCCACCTGCTCTGTTAGGTCAACTTCTTGCTCCTTTTCTTCTTCTGAGTCTAACTAGGGTAAGTTTCCACTTTGTGCTGGGGCCTCCTTCTCCTTTCCATTGAAGTCCAAATTTCTTTTAGCTTGATTGGTTTTAGAAGTTGGAGATGGCTAATCCACTGTCACTGGTGAGATGGATCTCCTCTTCCTTCTGCCACTCTTAGGAGTGGTGGAATTCTTTGAGGGGTACTTTTTTTTATCTTCTAGCTGTAAACCTATTTCAAACTCATTTCAGAATAAGAAATATGCCCATGCTATGTTTCTCCTTTGCAACAATTCTTGGACAATGAGTTGTATCAGGCCATGGTGAGATAACCTTCCTATGATTTTAGTGGGCTGGGCCTTGACCTGGTGTGCCATCTTGGTTAGGCTCTTGTGGAGGTAGAAAGGTAGGTTTAAAGGGCTTCTACCTATAAAATGGTTCGTCAATTTGAAGTGATATATCATCACCCTGTTATAACTTCCTTCACAGGTTATGTAAACCAATATTGTTTTCAATAATTGCTGCCACCTCTCCTCTAGCCAGGTGGATGGAACATTTTTCTTCCATACTACATCTTTGTGTTTAGGTTTTAAATATGATCTAGACTCCACATTTTTAGTAATGGTGGTCTTGAACCATTTCTCCCCAGTTCTTGGGAGTTCTGTCACTTCTGCAATTAGGGTTTCATCCACTAGGAACTCTTCCTTTCCTATTAGCACCTTAGAGCCATCAAAAGAAAGGGAAAATGCTTCTACCAATTGAAAGTGTGAACCCTGTATTTTTTCACATAACCTGTAACAGCCTACATCCTTGAAGAATTGGCAGACTTCTGGATGTTAGTCAAGATAGCTGATGTCCCCTAGGTCATGTATGAGAGTAGGTCCTCCTCCCTTTTTCATCTCTGAGCTATGCTTCTTTGTACCTGCAAAAAACCAAAATTTGAACTATGTGAAGGAATTTAGCACGCTGGTTTCATGGATGGCCTTGAGTAGTAAGAATTCCTGGAGAGAATGTGGAGTGTACTGAAGATATGGTGCTTATTTTGAGGGGTTAACCACTCAATTAGTACCTAAGTAAGCTGATGGTGGATTCTGGTGATCACCACGAGATTGCCAGCCTAGTAATCATTTCCAACTGGGACTTGATGCTTCATGGAGGTTTTACTGCGATCATGGGATAAATGGAGGGGCTAGGGTTTTTGTTTCCATCATTCATTTCAGAACAATAACGACCTTTTAGCCACCAATTTATGATTTATTGTAGTCCCCCTGTCTTTTAGGTGGTTTTAAACTGCTAGATTATGACATGCCTAATGCTAATGAGCTTGATTTTGATGGACAGATAACCGTTTTCCTTTTTTGTCCTTTTTGGTGGTTAAGAGAATCTAGGGTTTAATTCACAAGCTACCGAAACCTAGGATTTTCAGTGGTTAATGAACCGTTGGTACATTCGCCTAAGCCACCAAAAGTATCCTTTCCAAAATTTATTAAAAACGACGCAAATGAGCATTTTGGTGGTTAATGTATTCCTTGAACACCTCATTTAGTTGCCGAAACCTGGGCCTTTCGGTGGCTAATGAACTATTGGTGAGTTCGCCTAAGCCACTGAAATTTCCCTTTCCAAAATTTTATAAAAGGCATGATCAATAGCCTTTCGGTGGTTAACGTGGTACCGAGTTGAAACTGTTAGCTACCGAAACCTAGGATTTTCGGTGGCTACTGAACTGTTGGAAAGTTTGCCTAAGCCACCAAAAGCTAAAATTTTCAAATTTCTTGAAAAACAGAGCACCAGATATTCCAACTTTGTTAGTCACCCAAACATCTTTCATAATATGACTTGAAATCTTCACCACTATCAAAAAATTAAATTGTTTGAGTGGACTTATTGAAAATTGATTTATTTAGGAGATAACATCTGGCTCCTACTCGAGGATGGGAACCTCCTTGTGAGGTCCCAAGAACCCCAGACCAAAATGCCTTTCCTGAAAAAAAAATTAAGAATTAAACCTATCTTCTACTGTTCCATTGGGTATGGAGTTTATTTTGTAAGAAAAAACAATCTACTAACTAATATTTTACAATAACAAGGCCTTAAAGCCTCAGATAAAATAGAGTTTTAGAAATCGCCCATTTACTGGGCCATCAAACACCTCCTCTCCTTCTATATTTTGTAATTTGAAGGTGTTGTTATGCTGCCCTTGAGCTATCACAAAAGGGCCTATCCACAGAGAGTCAAAATTTCCATGCTTTCCCTTGTCTTGCCTGATAGTATCCCACTTGAGGACCCAATCTCCAACCTGAAAGTTGTCCACTTTTTCCCTTTTGTCAAAAATAATCTTGATCTTCTGTTGATGAGCTTCTAACCTTTCCATCACCTATTCCCTTACTTGCTGCAACTCCACCAAATCAAGCATCCTCCTCACCATGTCATTTGGTTCATCTTGTTCCTCCTGAAATAATTTTGCAACTGGCAAAATTAGCTGAAAGGGAAAAATGGCCTCGGTACTATAAACCAAATTGAAAGGAGAAGTCCCTATAGATCTCTTGTCAGTCACTCTATCAACCCATAGAGCAAACTTTAGCTTAGAATCCCAGCTTTTTTGATTAGTCTCCAACAGTTTTTTGATGATCCTGACTAGGATTTTATTGGATGACTCAACAATGCCATTTCCTTGAGGGTAATAGGAAGTGGAATGCACCAGTTGAATGCCCATTAACTCACACATGTTAACCAATGCCCCATCTTTGAAAGCTGGTGCATTATGAGTCACTAGACTTACTGGGCATTCAAACCTGATAAAGATGTTCTCATATAAAAAACTCATGATAACCCGGTGAGTGGCATTCCTTGTAGGTACTTCGTCTATCCACTTGGTGAAATAGTTTGTGGCTACTAGGATCCATTTGTGCTGACCACTAGATGAAGGATTAATTTCACCTATGAAATCAAGACCCCACTGCTGAAAAGGACCATTCACTACAATAGGTCTAAGGGGCAAGGATCTGAGCTCCTGCTTCCCTATAAATATTTGGCACTTGTCACAGGCTCTCACAAAGTTACACACATCAGAGAAGAGAACAAGCCAATAGTACCCAGCCCTCATAATCTTGTGGGATGTGCTCTTCCAGTAATGATGGCCTCGACATGTGCTTGAATGAAACTGATGCATGACCTGAACTGACTCTTCTTTATCTAAGCATCTCAATAAAACACCAGACAGATCTTTCCAATACAGCAGTTTATCAATTACATAAAATTTAATAGACTTAAGTTTAAGAGCCCGTGCTTGATTTAGAGTGAGTCCAGGGGGGACTTCTAAATTTTGTAGGAAATGAATAATACCTGAGTACCACTCACATAAGGACAATTTCTCAGCTACTTGTTGACTGTCATTCTACTCCTAAACTACCTCTGCTACTATTCCTGCTGCTGTTTCAGCTACTGTTTCTGCTACTATCTCCGTCTGCAGGATAGCTGAATTTATACCAATAAAATTCATTCCCAAAAGATCACAATTTTCTTTAGCCATGAGTTTAGCAAGACCTTGATCTTTCACTAACTTGGTGAACTTTACTTCTATGTCAAACTCAATAATCTTGGCTATCCATTTAGCTCTCTTTCCATCAATGTCAGGCCGAGTTAATACATCCTTTACAACAACTGAAGGGACATAGGAAAGGACCTTGGCATGTAGAATATAAACCCTGAAGGATTGCAATGACTTGATGAGACCATAATCTTTCTTTTCAATGGGATCATATTTTAGTTCAGCATCCCTCAATGTCTTGCTAAAAAATGCAATAGGGCGATCGAGGCATTCATCATCTTTTTGTAACAGCACATCTGCCATTGCGTCATAGGATGCAAAGGAGAAAATGTAGAAACCCTTGGTGTAGTCTAGACTAATCAGAGTGGGAGATTCCATGATAGCCTTCTTGATGTCCTCAACAGAGCTTCTTGCTTGCTCTATCCATTTGATTTCAGCCTCCTTCTTAACATAGAGGTTATGTGTTTGACCAGCTCAAAAAAGTTTGGGATAAACCTCTTGACAAAATTTATCTTTCCTAGAAATGACTGAATATCCCTTTTTGACCTAGGTATGGACAACTTTTGGATTGCTTCAACTCGAATAGGATCAATCTTCACACCTTCATCTAAGACTATTTGACTAGGATTTTTCCCTCACTGGTTCAAATTGAGAATTCTTCAGGTTCAATGATATCCCAAATTTTCTACATTTCAGAAATACCCTCCTCAAGAGTTGCAAATGTTCTTCATAAATGTTGGAGTAAACAGTGAGGTCATCAAGGTATATGAGAACAAATTTATCTTTCAATCCTACAAAAGGTAGGTCCATGGCTCTCTGAAAAGTGGCCCCAGCATTCATCAGCCCAAATGGCATTTTGGCATACATGAAGATGCCCCACAGAGTGGTAAACATAGTTTTTTCTTGGTCATCAAGGTGCACAACAACTTGGTTGTATTGAGAGAAGCCATCCAGGAATGACATGACACTAGCCCCTGAGACTCTTTACAACAAGTGTTCCATCTTGGGTAGTGGATATTTATCTTTCTTGGAGCATTTGTTCAGGTTTTTGAAATCCACACATAACCTAATCTCCACGTTCTTCTTCCTTACCGCCACTAAATTTGCAATCCATTTGGAATACCTAAGGGGAATTAGGATTTTGGCTTTAAAGAGATTTTGGATTTCTTTTTCAATCATAGGAAATAGGAGAGGACTGATGGATCTGAGCTTCTGCATGAAAGGGACGGTGTCCTTCTACAGGGGAATCCTGTGTTTTTTGATACTAGTGTCATAATTTTTCAGGTCACTGTATTCCTAGGAAAAGATATCAACAAAATCTTTCATCAGACTACAAAATTTTGACCTTTGATCAATAGTAAACTCAATGGACAGATTTATGGGTTTTGGATGAATTTGGCTGCCTATGTTTTGCTCTTGGACAGTAGGATCTTTTTCATTCTTGGAGGGTTTAAAAGGGACATCATTATGATCAAATAGCTCTTCCAGGGGTACTAGACCCTGAGGTATATAATTGCTAGGTAACTGAACAATTTTCTGATCACCTACTTTATCCTTTAACTTGAGCTTCTAGGATTCTTCCATATTTAGGTTTTCTTGATCAATATGCATATCAGAGAATTCATCTACTAGCTGGAGAAATTTACTAAGCTCATCATCATTCTCAAAAACCTTTCAAAATTTTACATTGTTAGGTACGGATGGCCTGTACTTGACTTGGATATCATAGCTCAACCTAGGAGGTAAATGGGGAATAAACAGACTTGCAGAGACAACAAGGGAATTAGCTAGATGATTCATAGCCCTAGGTACATATGAGAGTTCAAAAAACATGAAGGAGTCCCTGTGTTTCCACACCTCATCTCTGTATGCCTTCAATTTGACATTCTTTTCTTGAAAAGTATTGTTCACTGCTATATGATGAGATATGCATCTCCAAATATCTTTATGCACATGATTCCCATTTCTTTAGAAACCTCCACTCCTAGCAGGAACGTCTCGTATTCTGTTATGTTGTTAGTAGTCTTGAAATCCATCTTACAAGACAAATTTATAGTCTCTTTTGAAGGAGAAATTAGGACTATTCCTGCACCTACTGAGGCTTGAGTACTGACCCCATCAAAAAACATGTTCCATATAGAGGTGGTTACCTCCTCAGGTGGTTGATAGGAATTCTTTGTAAGCTATATGGATGTTGGCTACGGATTATCTATCTGTAGGATGCATGCTGCAAAGGCTGTGTCTACTGCATATATTGGATGGTATATAGAGTTTTTGGCATTACTTATGATATAGGTGAACTGTTTCTCTCTGTAGATTCTCTTGGTCTCCCCTCCAAACATTGGAATTGTAGCATATGTAAGGTCCATCTGAAGGGTACCACCCAACCTTTTACTCCATGAGCGAGACAAAAGGAGGCAAAACTTAGGTGGGATATCAGCTACCACTATGTCTATCACTATACTTTTTGAAGGTAGTTGGGAGAGGTTTATGACAAGGTCTTTGATGAGGCCCAGGAATTTGACCTTCCTAGAGTCAAATGAGAACAGATCATGGTAGGGTTTTGTAATGCTAAGGCCAAGCTCATCCATCACAGCTTTTGGCATTAGGTTATGGGAAGCTCCTGAGTCTAGCAAACAATTATGAAGGATTTTATCATCAATATTCAGAGATATGTAGAAAGGTGGGAAAGACTCATCTAGTTCTTCAATCATAGGGCCTAGGATTTCTATGGGCTTATCATCTTGCAAGTTCATAAATTCAACATCTAGGGGAGTCCTTGGGTGAAGGGATTTAAGTATGGATGACTTGAAGGCCTCATTCTTCATCAGTTCTATCAAGGGAAAAGGGATTATTAACTTTGGAATTTCTGACTCAAGATTGAAAGCATAGGACAAATTGTTAGAAGTTCTTACCGCTTGTGGTGTGGCTTTGAGCTGAATAGGATCATGAGCTAGTTGTTGTAATGGCCTTTGCTGTTTTTTTTGGAGGAACAGTCATCTTCTTTACAGGAGCAACAATATTCCTAGCCTGAGGATCAGGATGCTTTGTAGGGCCAGGAGTCATAGGAGCAACAATTCTAGATCTCAAATTATAACCTTCTTGATCATCTTCCTGATACAAAGATTCTTCCATGATCTGTTAATTCATGAGGGTTTCCTCATAGTATGCTTGTGTCAAAAAAGAGAGATCTACTTCATCCTCCATATAGTTGATATTGTCTTCTGCCTATCCTTCTTCCTGAGTGAACTCTGGTTCTTCTTCTAGTACAACATTATGAAAAGTAGCTTTGATCCTTTGATCCTCAGCTTGATTCCTATTCCTTTGAAGGATCTGAGCTGGTGGGTTGTTTCTTTTGTAAGGGACAAAATTAGGGTTTTTGTTAGCAAAATCATTTGGTCCTTTACCTCTTACAGGCATTTGTCCTCGGTCTTTTAGTCTAGACATTTCAGCTGTCAGACTGTCTAACATTTTGGCCATTTTTTCCATCTTGTTCTCTGATGAATAATCCCCTAGAGGATCTGAGGGTTGCTTCTTCCTGTCAATTTTTCCTTTAACCTTTTGAGATGCAATGATATTGGATTCAACTTCAAGGGAAACATCTTGCATGAGTGATAGAGAAGCTTATCTTCTTTCTCTGAGAAGAAGACAAAATTATGAATCAAAGGAATTATCATATGTGATTTTTGCTGAAGTGTCAGTTGGCTTGATCTCAACATGGATCTTTTTGAACATCTTGTTAAATATTTTGGTGAAGTTAGAAACAGACTCATCATTCTCCCTCTTCAGATTGCTAAATTCAATGATACAGCAAAGGTGGTCTCTTCTCTCTCCCTAATGCTTCAAAAATATGTCATATAGGGATTCAATGCTTGCTATGGATGCAGTAGGAAACTCTTTGAACCATTTCCTATCCTGACCATCTAGACTTTGCACAAAAACCCTAGTCCACACATCCTCTTGTTCAATTTTTATATTCTCAGCATAAATGTAGAAGGCCTCTAGGTGTCCTTCAGCTGTGAAGTCTCCCTCCCTAGTAAATTTAGGCATGTATTTGAAATAATCTCCAGTAGGCATAGCAGCGAGAGGGTTAGGCATAATTAGAGGAGCATATCTGGCCATAAGGATCCTTTCCATTTTGGTCAGAGGGACATTCATATTGGAAGTGGGTATGGAAAGAGCAGAAAGAGCTATTGTTTCTGATGTGAGTGGTGGTTGAGAGAGTAGTCGAGGTGGATTTATCTCAATGGAGTCACCAAGGATTAGATCTACACAAGCAGCAGTGCATGAAGATTCCTCAACCCTACAATTTTTTGATTCAATTATAAATTCCTGAGAATTATATGTTTCAGCAGAAGGAGATTTAAATGGAGGTCTATTTGATATAACAACAGAAATACCTCTTGAAATACCTGATGTGGCTTCCCTTGCAGCTCTAGAGGTCTGTCTGAGTGAAGCCCTGGCTCTTCTTAGAATCTCTTTTGGCTCTGAAACAGGTGTTACTGGTGGCCCTTGAGGGTTTGCTCTGGTACTTGGTCTTCTTGAATCCACCTTATTCCAATGGAGTCACTAGATAGATGATTAAAACCATAATAGTGTCCAAAATTTGTCTATCATCAAAGTAGGATCTATGTCATCTCCCAGGGAATGTGAGCTTCAATCTCCTCTCCTCAGCAACAACACCAATTTTTTATCACTCCAGGAAACTCCTATAGGTTGCAGCTCGAGGATGCTTGGTAACTTGAATTTTTTTAATGGTTTTTCTAAATGGATCAAGTCATATGACCTACAAGACCTCACTCTCCCAAGACATGCATAAAAATCAATCAAAAGATAAGGATTCTAACCACCAATGCTCAAAGGGTTGATAATAAGATAAATAAACAGAGAACCTACTATGTTGGCAGATTCGTACATAAAACAATCACATATGAATGGCTAATCATAACACAGAAGAATACTTGCAATTCAACTCATCAACACATAGATAGGATGACATCTATCTGGCATTAGATA
Organism: Pseudotsuga menziesii; assembly: GCA_001517045.1. Classification (NCBI taxonomy): domain Eukaryota; kingdom Viridiplantae; phylum Streptophyta; class Pinopsida; order Pinales; family Pinaceae; genus Pseudotsuga; species Pseudotsuga menziesii. The sequence goes on along the minus strand of LPNX010073550.1, from coordinate 998,683 downwards.
AAAAGAATAAACCTGAATCAGACATTCAAGCACAAGTACATAATAGAAAAGATATGGAAGCTCAACATATAATGGAAAAAGAGCTTATATTAAATGATGAATAACATGAGAAGCTTGATAACAATAAGGGTCGAAAAGTCTCTGAAGTCGAACCCTTATTTCAAAATAAGTCTTAGGCTTTATAGCCTTTACAAAAAAGTTGGATCTAATTTACTAAAAATAGATAAAATAAATGTTTTTTGAAAAATTAGGTCAAAAACCCTAATTTAAGTACTAGTCTATCTAAATCTAACACTTGTTCACTCATTGAACTCTTTGATAACTGCAGTGATTACTGAAGTAGAGCTATGACCTGTCATCTGATAGATAAGCCACTATTGGTAAAAAACAGGTAGGTTTTGTGACCCATTTCTCCTTGATCGCACCCTCAAAACTAGAACAGACCCCCTCCACCAGTGCTTTTCATCAATTTTGAGCTTAATCATTCACCGTTGAGGTGTTTATACCCATCAAAACTGGTCTTGTGTGTAAACATATCATTCTGTCCCCTTTTGCACTTTCGGTGGTTAAGGAAGTAGAATCCTGGGTTTATAAGCTGCCGAAAGCTCTGCTTTCAGTGGCTAATGAACAGCTACTACATTCGCCTAAGCCACCGAAATATTTTGTTTTCTGCAAAATTTTATTAGCCTTTAGATCAATCTTTTACAACTTTTACCTCTGTCTTTCTGGTAATTCTTCTATTTGCCTAGGGTTTGACTATGTAGTAGCATCATGAGCTGCCTTAGGATCCTGAAAGCTTGTTGCTGCCTCTGCTAGGGTTTCTAGTGCAAAGTGAGTCAGAGAGCTAGGGTTTGAGTAGGAATTCTTCATCTACAGCCTCAAAAGTATGATCATCCTGTAAATCCTGGTGTTGTCCTTCATAAACCTCAGATTCCTTTTTTTGCAGCAGGAAATACCTCCCTTTCATTTCTAGCAGGGAATTACTCAATTGAGTGTTTTTCTTGGTTAATATTGCATTAGTTCTTTTTATCTCTCTCTCTAAAACTTCTAGTTCATATACTTGCCTTAACAGCTGGTTGACTCTTTGTGACCTAGGTTTAGTGGAGGAAGCCTTTTCCACTGGTTCACCCTGGTGTTCTTTTGGTGTGGGTGATGGAAACTCCTCATATTCTGCTACCACCTGCTCTGTTAGTTCAACTTCTTGCTCCTTTTCTTCTTTTGAATCTAAGTAGGGTAGGTTTAGTATATTTCCACTCTGTGCTGGGTCCTCCTTCTCCTTTCCACTGAACTCTATATTTCTTTTAGCTTGATTGGTTTTAGAAGTTGGAGATAGCTGATCCACTGCCACTAGTGAGATGGCTTTCCGCTTCCTTCTGCCACTCCTGGGAGTGGTGGACTTATTTGATGGGGGATTTCCTTTATCTTCTGGTTGTAAACCTATTTCAAACTCATTCTAAAATAAGAAATATGCCCATGATATGTTTCTCCTTTGCAACAATTCTTGGACAATGAGTTGTATTAGGCCATGGTGAGATAACCTTCCTCCAATTTTAGTGGGCTCGGCCTTGATCTGGTGTGCCATATTGTTTACGCTCTTGTGGAGGTAGAAAGGTAGGTATAAATGGATTCAGCATGTAAAATGGTTCATCAATTTTAAGTGATATATCATCACCCTGTTATACCTTCCTTCACAGGTTATGTAAACCAATATTGCTTTCAATAATTGCTACCACCTCTCCTCTAGCCAGGTGGATGGAACACTTTTCTTCGATACTACATCTATGTGTTCAGGTTTTAAATATGATCTGAACTTCACATTTTTAGTAATGGTAGTGTTAAACCATTTCTCCCAAGTTCTTGGGATTTTTGTCACTTCTGCAATTAGGGTTTCATCCACTAGGAACTCTTCCTTTCCTATCAGTGCCTTAGAGCCATCAAAAGAAAGGGAAAATGCTTCTGCCACTTGCTGGTGTGAACCTTGGATTTTTTCACAGAACTTGTAACAGCCTGCATCCTTGAAGAATTGGCAGACTTCTAGATGTGACTCAAGATAGCTGATGTCCCCTAGTTCCTGTCTGAGAGCGGGTCCTCCTCCCTTTTTCATCTCTGAGCTGTGCCTCTTTGTACCTGCAAAAAACCGAAATTTGAACTCTGTGAAGGAATTTAGCGCGTTGGTTCTAAGGATGGTCTTGAGCAGTAAGAATGCCTACAGAGAATGTGGAGTGTACTGAAGACATGATGCTTATTTTGAGCGATTAACCAATCAATTGGTACTTGAGTAAGCTGATGTGGATTCTGGTGATAACCACGAGATCGCCAACCTAGTAATCATTTCCAAATAGGACTTCATGCTTTGTGGAGGTTTTACTTTGGTCGTGGGAAAGATGGAGGGTAGGCCAGGGTTTTGATTTCCATTAGTCATTTCAAATCAATAACGACCTTTTATGGCACCAACTTATGATTTACTGCAGTTCCCCGGTCTTTTCGGTGGTTTTAAAGTGATAGATTATGACATGCCTCATGCTGACGAGCTTGATTTTGATGGACAGATAACCATTTTCCTTCTTTGGCCTTTTCGGTGGTGAAGAGAATCTAGGGTTTAATTTACAAGCTACCGAAAGGCAGGCTTTTCGGTGGCTAATGAACCATTTGTATGTTCGCCTAACCCACCAAAAGTCTCCTTTCCAAAATTTATTAAAAACGATGTGAATGAGCCTTTTGGTGGTTAATGTCTTCCTGGACCACCTCATTTAGATACTGAAACCTCGGCCTTTCGGTGGCTAATGAACTGTTGGTGAGTTTTCCTAAGCCATCGAAAGTTCCCTTTCAAAAATTTTATAAAAAACGTGATCAATAGGATTTCGGTGGTTAACATGGTCCTAAGTCGAAATTGTTACCTACCGAAAGCTAGGATTTTCAGTGGCTAATGAACCGTTGGAAAGTTTTCTGAAGCCACTGAAAGCTAAAACTTTCAAATTTCTTGAAAAACAGAGCACTAGATATTCCAACTTTGTTACTCACCCAAACATCTTTCATAATATGACCTAAAATCTTCACCACTATCAAAAAAATAAATTGTTTGAGTGGACTTATTGAAAAATGATTTGTTTAGGAGATAACACAATGCAAATTCATTATCAAAGGATTTTGCATAATGAAGTTTAGAAGCACTAGCTGAAGGATTAATATCAGCAAGTATTGAATTATAGACTCTCATGAACCTACTGGAAAACTCATGGACTGACTGAAAACATCCCTTTTTAAGATTATTATACTAGGACAGAACATGTAATGGACTTTGCTTATCATCCAATCTATCCAAGAATGCAGTTTGGAAGGTTGCAAGGTTTTGAATAGACCCAGCAGGTAAATATTTATACCACTTTTTGGATTCCCCAGACAAGATTTGTGCAAACATCCTCATAATCAACCTCTTCCAAATCTATAAAGTCATCAAATTTTCCAACATGTTATTTTGCATTAACATTTCCTTCTACATCATACAATGAAATCCTCTGGGCATAATTTAAGGGAAGCTCATGTAACACCACAGGGAAGGCCAATGGAGAAAACCTAGATGCAACCATTGGTCTAGGTGGATTTGGAGCAAGTGGTAAAGGTTGAAAAGATGGAGGATTCTGAATAGGTTGGAGAATATGAAACTAAAAGTTTTGGACAATAGAAGTAGTTTTTTTAGTTTTTACTAGAGTTTGAAGGTTCTACCACAAAGAATTAAGAAGATATGATTCTAACCTACTAGGGTTAATATCAACTTTATTTAGGTCAGATTCAGATTTTGATTTTAACAGTATCTCTCAACACTAGTTTCCCATTCATATTCTTGTATACTATGAAAATATTGAGACGATGATGAAACAAACTGAGAACTATTTGTTTTTTCTTTATTTTTATTTCTAATCCATCTTTCTGGATTTTCCACGCTTTGCAAAGTTTCAGTATTAGGGTTACCTCTCGTATTCACTCTCCTGAAAGCCAGGATGTCTTCGGTAATACTGTTCAAAATGAATGTGAAGTCGTTGGGGAAAATGTACAAAATTATTTTGAACGTGGAAACTTCTGCTTGCCCACAGAAATTTCTTTCTTGAAACTTTGCAAACCTTATCATTCCTCCCAGGGCTGATATTCACTTTCGTTCCCTGACAACGGTGCCAATTTGTTAACAATGGAAAATTACCCAAGGTTGTAAAGGATATTCCAAGGTAGCAACAAAAACCACTTTTAAAGACAAAACTGGACTTTTTTTCTTTCGAGAGGGATCTCTCACAAAATACTAACAAGGCCAGATATGTATAAGCAAAACTGTTTGTAATTGGTAATATTGGTTGAAACTGAACACATGCCCATTGGGTTATGGAGTCAAGATATGAGTATAGATAAACATATATTTTTTCATGCAATTTTTAAGCAGAGGAAAGGAGCTACTCAATCACAGTCAAAATTTGATTCTCTAGTGAAAAAGGAAGAACATGAAAAAACCATTAACATAGAGCATTGTAAAAATGAATTCTATATCAACTTTAGAAGACAGGTTTGGTGGACATCTAAAAAGAATAGCTAGAGCATAGTAAATATGAATTCCAAACTGTTATACTGTCATTTCATACATGAAGGAAAACATAACAGAGAGATTAAACAGGAAAAACATTCACATAAGAAGGGAAAGTATAGACTGCAACATGAAATAACACATGAATCTCTTAAAAACACCAACTTTAAGCTCTGTAATTTTAAAGAAATACTTGAATACAAAAATTTCCAAAATCTCACGGATCCCAACTCTTGCTCCATCAAATGTATGAATACTTATAAAATTGCTCCTCAAGCTGAACAATAAACCTAATTGTCTAATGGTTTCAACCATTTATTACATGTGTCAAAGCACTTATCTATTACAAAATAGTTCTAGGATAACAAAACTTCTTAACTAATGAATTTAAAAACAACATTTTATCATAAAATATATCCTTCATTGAAAATCCTGTTGCGTTGTCTTCCTTGATGTATTCATGGTTATAACTTATATTTAGCTGATCCATATTGTTGAAATATTCTTTAATGTTCAGAATTATGCAAATCTGCAACAACCATATCATTTGCCAGAACTCTGAGTTCCATGTTGTCTGCATATGAAAAAATTAGCAACCTTGGCACACGCGACTTTAAAATCAAATAATGATGTGAACTCTCCAGCCAATTTTTCAAACAAATTTTCTAGACAAAGACTGTTTCATATCTTCAAACTTACTTTGATCTAACCTGCAATTGACCAATTTATCTAGATATTGCTTTTGAGACAATAATGGTTCCATTTCCTCCCAAAAGAAAGGAATTCCCTTGCTTACCAATGGAGTAAATAACTTAGTCACTTATTTGACTTATGACTTATAATATCAACTTTAGCCTATACAGTATCCAACATTCTGTACTTTCCAACCACTTTTCTACCCCAAGAGACAACAACAACTTTGTTTTGGATATCAAACCTTCTAACTTGATCTTCTGATAAGGTACTTAAAAAGTTGATAGAATTCTGAGCAACTTCCATTGGATTCTTATTTAATCCTTGTTTTACTGTCAAAATATTCTATCTGGATACTTTCAAAGCACTCTCCTAATCTGCAACATAATCTAAATATGGTCTAATATTATTAGCTTTAGAATAATCTTATCCCAAATCATATGTTTGAACACTTGCAAAGCCATTTGACCAACCATTTGCTTTGTTAACTTGGTATTCTGATTGATTAGTTCTTGACATTTTTCCTCTACTTCCTTCTTCTTTTGTTCTATTTTCAAAATTGTCTCTTCTAGATTCTTGTTGTGTTTATTTAACTCTGTGAGTTCTACATCCTTTGGGTTTACCTAAGACATTTCTTTAGAAAGAGAGGTTGCATCTGTTTCTACAGAAGGAACAGTAATTTGATTTTTAACTTCTTCACAGTTTTCCTTGTTGAAACCCCAAATATGTAGGTGGATGATTATGGTGTTCAAGGCTTACAACAAACAAAGAAAACCTAGCCAAAGTCTTCAAACAATCCCACGCAGGTATTGTTCTATCCTCGAGTTGTTTGGTATGGTAATCCCCCACGGATACTTAGGTAGCCTCCACTGGCTTATAGATGGATTTGATCTAGAATGGATTTGTTTTCCAGAGTGGAAAACAAAGAGTTGAGAAAAATAAAAGGGAGCTTAAACCTAACTAGGAAAAAGAAACTAATCTAAATCTAAACTACTTCAAAGCGAGTTGAATAATTGACAGGTGGTCTTGAGCTGTGTAAAGAACAGAAAATTCATCACATTGACTGGAATGTAAATAGAATGAGACTGCACTTACTGAGATTACAAAATTTTTAATGAAAATTAAACAATAGTAAATAAGAATAAAACTTCTCAAGATAACCTGCAAGCGCTCAAGCTAGTTGAAAGACCAACTTATAAGCTATGAAACTCTTACTGCTGAAACATTTGCAGAAATAGATGAAAATAGTTCATAAAAGAAATTTCATGAATTTTTATTGATGTATTAATAATTAACAATGATAAATCAAAGTTAAATTTAACATACTAACCAATTGCAAATGAACCACAGTACTATCTGATCATTTGGAATAAGAGAAATGAAACTGTCAAAGAAATTTGATATATTAAGTACAAAAGATAAGAATTGCAATGCTGTATTATATTCAAAATTCTCTGCAACAAATTACATAAAAGACCTTAGAAAAAGCTGAAGTGTTGTTCGATCCCTTGTATCAGTCTCCCTTCCAAAAGTCAAAATTTCAAGAGCCCTTGATACATTCCAGATCATTTACTTAAATAATTATTACAAATAATAGAATTCCCACCTAAAAGGGATCCAAAAACTAAAGAAAGGTAATATCCTAGAAAATATTTCCAGACTCTCCAAATTCGTAGAAGCTCCTCGATATCAGGATAAGTGGCTGATTATATGCCTAATTGAGCATTACATTTACAATCCTCGACCTCATTCTTAGCCAACTTATGCCAAATTTGGATGTAAACTTGGATCCAATTCCTTGATTTTCTCCTCCTGGTCATCCTTTCGTTTCTCAACCTGCTCGATCATCAGTCCAAGTGGGGATCCCTTCTCAATAAGTGCAATGGTAGGAAAAGATAAGTTAGTCATGATATGATCCACTGCATACCACCTCCTTCCACAGATAGCCTGAGCTTTCTTTATGGCATTGGCCAGTGTATCATCTAAGTCTTCCCATGCTCTCGGAATAGTTCTGACTCTTTTAAACTAAAAACATGTGAGAAGAGTGATATTATCAGGGCTCTCCTTCATGTACCTTTGCCAATCAACTACTTCATCATATGCTATTGAGGCCTACTGTCTTTTCTCAATTAGGTCCTCCAAATCAATAAACATATTGTCAAACACTGCATGAGTCTCAAATATATCAGCGAGAGTTCCAAAGAACTCACATACCAAATCAAAATGTTCCCGGTTAGTTCTGATAGCAAGCTCCTTAAACTCTTCTTGGGAAAACCTAGAAAATGAAGATGAAGCTGCACTTGCAGTTGCATCTTCATTTTGCTTCTCTAATGCTACAACCTTTTGAACCAGAGTAGCATTATCATTATTTTCTTTCTGCAACTCTTCACTGAGAGAAACATTCTTCTATTGGATTTCATCTTTTCTATCCTCATGTTGTTTCTTGAGTTGTTCTAGTGCTTCTTTCAAACTGATAATTTTTGCCTTTTGCGTATCAAACTCTCTGTTTAGAGAGTTTACAGCATCCATATTGGCACCTGTGAATGCACCTAGAACAGAACCTGCATCTGTAGCATAAGCTTGTGGATCACTAGATTGTGGTGTCCATAAAACTTCATTCACCATTGACATATCCATATCATTTCGATCTCTACCCCTCTTCTTGCCCCATCTTGCCACAGATTTCTCGGCTTTACCATATCTATATTCACCCAGGGTTACCACAAAGTCTTCATTAAACTCATCTCTGACTTCATCAATGGAAGGTATTCTAAGTCCTGTGGAAATCAAAGATGAAGTTTCAGTTGTGGTTTGAGAATATATATCCATAGTGATATGAGAAAAGGAAAGGGAGGAAGTAACATTCTAGGAAAGAGTAACTTCAGGAGCTGAAGAAACGTTAGGAACAAAAACTTCCACAGCAGGAATTTGCACAGTAGTAGCCTTAAGAAATGATGATGGTGACATTATTACAATTTTTTCAAACATAGGGGATGAAACTGAGCTAATTCAAGGAATATGCGGAGGGATTTTAAAAACTGTAGTATCAATAGATGAAGGAATAGGTTCAACCCTAAGAATAGGTATGATTGACTCTATCTTCCTTGTCCTTTGCCATCCTTTCTAGGATGTCCAACTCCATCGACCTGTAATGATTTACCCTGTCCCTGATCTCCTTCTGATATTGTAGGATATGGATTTGTTCCCCTTTGCTCTTAGCTCTTTCCAAGACTTCAGAAAATGTATCTACTCCCTGATAAATGGAATCATCTGAAGTTTCCTCATGAGCATAACCTGTTTTGAAGTGGTACTGTCTCAAGTGTAAATTGACAATCCCTTTAGGATCATGTTGCCTTTTGATTGCAAAAACAAGTTTAAGTGACATGATATGGTCACTCAACTCCGATGCCCAAGTAGAAGAGGAAATGCTCAAGGATCCAAGTGCAATAGGAAACCTGGGCCAAACTTTTTTGTTTGGTGTAGCACATTTCTTATAGATTCCCTCTGTAACTGTCTGAAATGAGCTCTCTTCTAAGACCAACTTGTCTAGGATGACCTTAGGAAACATGTGAGCTACGCTGCTGCCATAAACCCTGATGTAGGTGAAATATTAACCCAAATACCAGTCTCCCATAGTGGCTATGAGAGATTTTTCCTCCAGTGAGAACGCAGGGGCTTCTTTGTTGAAAATCAGAAAATACGCCATGCCATGAAAAATTTCACATATATCATAGAACCGAGTCACATAGTTACCATCCCAGAGCTCAAAATGGTAAATATGTACAGGCGGGGCCATCAATTCGCAACTCCATCTCAAATTAGGGTAACGAAAATCAGCACAGAAGATGTCCATAATGAAGGTGGTGAGATAAAAATTAGGATTTTTCTTCGCAGTGGCTTTTTGGAACTGTTGGATGGCATTTTTAAGTTCTCGTGATAGAATTGAGGCACAAGGGAAAGATTCAACTGTAGTAATAATGTGATGAGCGATGGGAGCCAATTCTTCTTTAAAGAAAGAACAGTTGGGAAGGCCATAAAGCCTACACAACATGGCTGCTAATAGGGAGTAAGGCTCTTTGAACCACTCGACAGGGTATAATTAATATTTCCTCTTGGAACATTTGCGGGGTTTTGTCATCTAGGATTTGAGTATCCGGTTGAAACTGAATTTGGATTTGGTAGTGTTAACAAAATCTAGATCTAGGAGCTGGGTATAAGGTTTAAGAACATAAATCCTGACAAAAATTTTCAAGTGGAAATTGGCTAGCTGAGACCCGGTATTGGTTTTGAAAGCACGATCTTTCACATTGGTGTGGTCAATAATCCATCGCACAACATTGCTATAAGGTAGGATGGTTGGTCTGGCAACAATCATATGTAAGCCAGAATCTGTAATGCTCTCATAAACTGTTTGGTCACTCCAGAAATCTGAGAGATCATTGTTATTAAAAATTGAGAAAACCTTGGACCAGTATAAATGATAAGTTTCAGTAACATGGCTGCTAGTATCAGAAAAGACATCGAAGTTCGTGTCTTTGGTGAACATATCCTTCTGGAGGTTTTTACTCCTGGTAATTCTAGGGCTTTTGGATGTCGCCATGTGTCATTTTGAATATTTATACCAGAATTTAAAACTGAATTGTACAATAATCACAATAATCAATTCAAAATGTGAGATAGCAACTTGGTAACCAACTTGAAACTGCAGTAATCACTGTTGGATTCGCACGGTAAAATCTGGAGGTAAAAATCACATAGCAGAGCAAATTATAGCAGTAAAAACAGTGAAAAATCATAAATTAAAGATATCATATTTATAATTCTTGAGAAATAATATAGACCGTTAGATGAAGGTAAAAAGAAAAAGAACGTTCAAGATCAGCTTTGCGGGATGTGGGATCAAAAACAAAATTGCAAGTTTATTAATTGTTCCGCAACCCGCATTCCGCAATTTGCGGGTTGCAGGATGCAGGAACGCAAAATAGAAAAAATTTATTCAATTAGCTCTACACTCTGCATTACGCATCTTGTGGGATGCGGGATGTACAAATACAGAAACTAAAATGCAAATGAATAATGACCCCGCAACCCGCATTCCTCAAGTTGCGGAATGCGGGATGACTAAAAACAAACACACATAAAAAATATCTCACATCCCACATTTGTGGGATGTGGGTTACAGGTTTAAAAAAGAAATATAAACAAATAAAAGGTTTCCCGAATTCCGCAACTTGTGGGTTGCGGGATGGAAAATAATCCAAACAAAAACCCAATATTACTGCTTTAAAAACAAAGAAATTAAACATGGATTTTTTTTTAGAAAATTTGTCTAAGTTAATGAATCCCAAGAGTCAAAAATAAAAATCTTAAGGAGACCCTTTAAGATTATGAATATTCTTACCAAGCAATCTTCATACATGTAACTGGGCTCCCGTGTCAAATGACATGGGATCTATTGTACCTACAACAAATGGTGACTGGCTGGAAGAACCAGTTATCTCTGCAAAACAATAATCCTTTCCAATCAAACTGTAAGTTGGAAAATGATTAACTCTCAAGAAATGTTAACATAAGAATGTAACCAACTAGAAACCTTTAAAATTATTGATGCAATCCCATCCATGGTCATTTAAAAATGATGCAACTCTGATTCAAATGTCATTGGAAGATAGGATCATCTGACTTGAGGCTGACATAGGCATGTAAGTTAATGTTGAACCTAATATTAGACCTTTACCATTTTGGTTTTCCACACACGGCCTTTTAAATTATCACTTTTATCCCCCCCTTTTTTTTAGATATGCAGGATTGCATTGACACAGGACCACTACCCCATGTTCTGGTAGATAGCGCCATTCACAAACCTGACCTGGAAACTTAGCAAGCCGGCTCGGTAAGGAGACCTCTTGTCTTCTAGCTATATGGCTGAAACCAAATATCATGGCTTGGAAACCATTTGGTGATAGTTTCAGTCCAACATCAATCCCATGATCATAGTGAGGCTAGCCTTAGACAGGACCCCCTCTTCCTATGTGGAATGCTTTCTTGTTTGGGGTTTGACCGGGGTTTGATGTAAAGTGTAAATTACAAGACACTTCCATGGCTTGGTGTCCATATGTAGGAAGCATTACTCACTGATGCTCTATAGATCATGAATGAGCTGACCCGTGATAGGATCTCACATCTTCCAGAGAACTGGAAGCCATCTCCCCATGTAAATGTCAAAGATGTCATTCCACTGAGCACCCATGAACCTAATAAGCTGGCTCGTGCTGAGACCCCTCATCTTTTAATTCAAATAATAATATATATGGCCATTGCTGAATCCCAAAGAGTAAGACTGATCAGGCTAGAAAGATATGCCACAATGCCCTAATGAGACCTTAGACAGGGTGAGCCTTTTCTTCCATAACTATCATCATCTGGGTAAAGCATGTAGAAGGTATTAACCTGGACGAGAGGGAATCAATACAAAATTCTGTAAATATGGTTATCATTCAAATATAACAAACCTTGATATGAATTACAAAAGATAGACACTGACAGATCTATTTCAGTTGAGAATATTGAATATTGAGAAAGTTGATTGCTCATTATTGCCAAGGGTGTAGATATTGCCAAGAGTTACCAAAACCAAGCAAACATTTAGAAAGAAAAGAGAAAAATAAAACACCAAACCTATGTACAAGGTTTAATCAACCTTTTTCAGATAAAGTACTTCTTGAGCAGAAAAACATTCATTGGGAAGGTGTCTTCGACCCCTTCCAGTGTTTGTAGTCGAGTCGTACTAGGACCAATATTTTATGTAACAATTAATGGTACTAACCAAAGATGCTGAAACTTGGTGTATTCTTTGTTATCCTTGTGTTGTTTGTCCCATCTCAACACTAAATCTCCCACTGAGAAATATCTGTCAAAAGAAGACCTCTCATTGAACCATTTCTTAACCAATTGTTGATGTTGGTAGAATTTATTCTTTGCTTTCTCTCTATCCTCTTATAGTTTGAGCAGAGAATGAATGCTCTGTTGTAATGGGGAAGAGTCACTCTCCTGGATGGATTGGGCCAATTGCAATGACGGAGTGGTGAGATTAGTTGGTAGGAAAACTTCTTTGCCATAAACAAGGCAATAAGGGGAGTTACCAAGGGCTGCCTTTCGGGTGATCCGATCTGCCCAAAGAGCATAGTAAATTTGGGTGTGCCAGTCTTTATGATGTGAAGCTACTGTCTTCTTGAAGATATTTATCAAGTTTTTGCTTGAGGATTCCACAAGCCTATTAACCCGGGGGTAGAAATTAGTAGAAAACATAAGCTTCATCCCCTTTTCAAGGGCATAACTAGTCAAGTCAATGGACTGGAAATAAGAGGAATTATCAAAAACAAGATACTCGGGGGTGAAAAACCTGGTGATTATCTAATGTTCTAGGAAGGAAATTACCTAGCTTGTGTTACATAGTCTTAAAGGGACTGCTTCTACCCACCTTGTGAAATAGTTAGTGGTTGTTAAAATGTATTTGTGTTGTAATGTGGATACGGGGTTGATGGGTCCAACAAAATCCAATCCCCGTTGCGGAAATGGGAATTGGACTGCTACTGGCTACAAGGGATAAGCAGTTTTCTTAACTTTGCTAGCGCACTTCTGGCAAGGCTCACAGTTTCTGACAAATGAATGGGCATCTTTGAACAAAGTAGGCCAATAATATCCTACCTTGGTAATTTTGTGAGCCATGGTATCACCTGAAAAGTGTCCACCTGTAGGAATTGCATGAAATTGAAACAGGAAATCATCAGTTTGATCCTTTTCTAGGCATCTGAGAAACACTCCATCATAATTCTTTCTAAACAAAACATCATTGATAAGCTGATAAGGGGCGGATTTCAACCTTAATGCTCTATTTTTTTGGGATCTAGGGTTTCAGGATCAAACTCATTATGAAGAAATAATTTGATGTGATCATACCATTCAGATGCTGTAGTTTCAAGTGCATTAACAAAACCTATAGGAGTAGCTTCTTCTTGTTCCCAATCAGCTTGCTGATTTTCAGGGTTGTTTGACTGGGCGGTGAGTTGACAAAAACCTTGTCCTATGACAATCTTCACAGGCTTAATCTCTAGATCATATTTTGGAAGGGCGGTCATCCAGTGAGCTCTCTTTTCTCCCAACTCTTTTTAGATGAGGACATTGCGAATTTCCACATAAGGGACAATTATTTTAGTCTTGGAATTCAAAAGATAAGGCCTGTAATGTTTTACTAATTTATATACCATGTAGTCCTGTTTTTCAACCTGGGAGTAATTGAGTTCAGACCCTTTGAATGTCGAACTCATGAATGAAATGGGGATTTCGGTGTCTTCGTGATTTTTCTGCATGAGGAAAACAACATAAGAAAAGTCAGTAGCAAATGTATACAATATAAAATCTTTACTGAAATCCAGGGACATGAGAGTAGGTGCTTTTGCTATGGTTTTCTGAATTTCATTAAATGCATTTTTTTGTTCTTCAGACCACTTAAATGGTACATCCTTTTCGACCAAAAACTGCAGGGGTTTCACTGCTTGAGCAAAATTATGAACAAATCTTCGAACAAAATTAATTTTACCCAAAAATGACTGCATTGCCTTATGAGAGTTAGGAAGGCTGACCTTGGAGATTGCTTCGATGCGTTCAGGGTCAATGATCATACCTTCTTTTGAAACTATGAATCCCAACAACTTACCTTTTGTTACTGCAAAGATGGACTTCTTGGGATTAAGGGAGATGCCGAATTTTCGACACCTTTCAAATACTTGTTTTAGTGCAGACAAATGATCTTGTCATTTTCTAGAGTAAATGGTAACATCATCAAGATACACAACAAAAAAATTGTGAATTAAACCCCTGAAAGCTATGTACATAGCTCTCTGGAATGTGGCTCATGTGTTTATTAATCCAAACGACATTCGTCTATATGCGAATCTTCCCCAAGGGGTCCTGAAAGTAGTTTTCAGTTGATTGTCAGGTGCGACCAAGAATTGGTTGTAACTAGAAAAACTGTCTAGCAGCGAAAACATCTCTGATCCGGCTACCTTCTATAGGATCTGCTCCATTGGAAGAATAGGATAGTTATCTTTTTCAGAGACTCGGTTCAGGTTCCTGAAGTCTATGCAGAGTTTGATTTCCCCATTATTTTTACGAACAGGGGCCAAGTTAGCTATCCATTATGTATGTCGAATAGGAAATATGATCCTAGCCTAGAGCAGTTTGTCTAGTTCTTTCTTAACAGAAGGCTCTAGACTAGGGTGCATTTTCCTCAATTTTTGCTGATAAGGTTTTACATCAGGCTTCATGGGGATGTTATGATGCATGACGGTAGTATCAAAGGTCCTAAGTTCATTGTATGTCTAGGCAAAAACGTCTTTATATTCCCAGCAAAGTTTGATAAAACTTCTTAGTTCGTCATGGGAACAGTGTATTCCAAGATTGATAAATTGAGGTTCATGCTCTGTTCCCAAGTTAACAGGTGTGTGATTCAAGGTTGAGCTTTGAGTCTTGCAATTGATGGTTTGTATGAATTTATCTTGTAAATCATAGAACTTCTCCAGACTGATGACAGATTTAGGGATGCCATTGGAAGGATCAGATAGAGACTTCTCATGATCGGCTTCGTCAATGGCCGTACCCTTGAAGGTATTTTGGGCTGACATGAAGTCAAGTATTTGATGATCATCATCAAACACCTTCCAATTTGTGACATTGTCGGGTATTGAGGGTATGTACATCAATTTGATAGAGAAGGTTTATGGAGATAAGTTTTGGGGAGGGATCAGTCTAGATGCGGTGTTGGCTAGAAGATCTGCATCAAATTTCTGGGATCTAGGAAAAAATCTAATATTAAATGCTGAGAAGGAACTAGTCATGTCCCTGATTAATATTTGATAATTAATGATGTGTGGAGATAGATAGTGTATTTGATTCCTACCTATTTCACAATGATTTCAGAGTCTCCCACACATTCAATTTCTTTAGCTCCCATATCGATAGCTTTCTTGAGTCCTTGGACTAAAGCCTCATACTTGGCCACGTTAATGGTACATTCAAATTCCAACCTGCATGCAATCATGGTTTTAATCCCTTTAGGATCAATAAGTACACATCCTATGACTACTCCTTCCTTTGACCTGGAGCCATCAAAAAACAAGGTCAAAACTATAGGATCAATTCTAAAATTGGTATTTACATTATATACATTATGAACAACAGTGCTAGAGAACAGAACTGATGTAAGATGAGTTACCTGAGAGTGTTTTTTCTCATTATCTATTGGTGATACATCAGCAGGTAAGTATCCAAAGAAAGTGTCAAATGTGAAATGTTCAATTTGATTGTTAAAGAAGGAGACAGATTCATTGGAACCATCGAGATTGGTTACAGTTTGTTTCATGAAAGGCTCTCTATCAACTTTGAGCTTATTAGGCTTCCTGTTAAGAGGTAACCACAAGTGATACCAATCAGTAGCAAAGTAACCTTTAAGGTTATCTGACCAATCCCGACTCAGCCACATACCATAGGTCTTTGGGATATCTGCAATCACAATATCTATTGTTTGATGAATCCAAGGATCTACAGATAGTCTGAGAAGAATGTTTCTCAGCCTCCCTACCACTTTAACCTTGGATCTATCTAATTGCACAATATGAATAGGGAAATTTTCATAGGTGGAATTAAGCTTCTTACACACAGAAAGGGGCATAACATTGGATGAAGCACATGAGTCTACCATACAATTATGCACATTCCTATTAAAGATCTCAAAGGTAAGTAAAAAGGGAGGAGTACCCTTGCTTCCAGGCTTAGGATGGTTTGTATGGGAAGTGGAGTCAATGTTATTATTCTGAGCTTCTCGAGCTTGCTTTATAATCATTCTTTTAGGTAAGGAATCCCTTATGGAAGGGATTTTGAGAAGGTCAAATAAAGATATGTCTGCTTTGACTCTCTTAAGATCCTCGAACAAGTTGTATTCTAGCTCAGGAATGAGGGTGTCCTTCTAAGTTTGAGCTTTACCTTTTCTAGGGGTCTGTGTTGGAGGAGATGACTCCTGGTGAGGTGGCCCTTTAGACATGGTATTGTGTGTGTGATGGAGATTAAAAACTGTATCTGTTTCTTCTTCTTCTTCTTCTTCTAAAAAGAATCTCACAAAGCTAACCTGCTGGTCATCCTCCTCTTCCTCTTGGGGAGATTGTGATTCTTGAGTGGACTGATATTCAGAGGTTTATGGCGTGTCTAGTGTTCCTGTAGCTAAGGATTTCAAGAAAAAGAATATCTCTTATGAGGTGAACCCCTCGCCGAGATTTGGAGGTGGTGGATTATGAGGAGGTTGATTTGGCCTCCCAAAAGGTGGCCTATTTAATCCTCTATTGTTTGACTGATTTTCATTAATTTTATTCTTGAGATATAGCATTTCATTAGACATCCTTTGAAGGAGCTTCTTCACTTCACTCATATTGAATGGATCTTGGATGGTAGCAGCATGTTTAAGGGAACTGTCACTTTTCCTACATGAGGTAGATGCTTGTTCGGATCTAGAGTCAGGGTTGTCTTTGAGACAGAACATGTTTCTTTTGACCTGAATAGCTTTGGAGAAATCATCTTGCAAGGATTATTTATGGGCCCTTTTTACCCACATGGCTATTTGGGTTGGGAGACCCTTAATATAGTAAGCTACTAGTAATTCCTCAACAGGAAGTACTGTATTCGGGATCCTATTCTTTAAATATGAAAACCGATGATTGTAGTATTTAACTCTTTCTTAACCCTTAGTTTTCATGGAAGAAATCTCTATTACTAATTCCTCTGGGGTTTTGTCATCCCCAAACTTTTGAGTGAAGAGTTTGGAAAATACATCCCATGATGAGATGGAGCTAGCTTCTAAGGAAAAGTACCAAGTAGAAGCTTTTACCTCAAATCTGTAAGGGAACAGTCTGAAAACCACATCCTCATGGATAACGTTTCTAAGTCTAATGGATTTCATGAAGGATTTTATGTGGTCTTCCACAAGAATCTTATCATCTAGATTGAATTTTGAAAGCCATTTCTTGGTATTTTTAGGCAATTCTGTGTTGATCTCCTAAAACAGGTACGGCATCCCCATCTAACCATGGCCTGTTAGGTCATTCGTTAGCCATCGGGATAGATTTTATTGAGGAGTCTGAAGATTCAGAATCTGATGATTCATCAGATGAGGATGAAGAAGAGGGAGGAGATGGGGGTGGCCCTCCCTCTCGGATGTTGTGTCGAGGAGTTCATGACTTTGGAAACAAGGAACCTAGATCTACCTAGGGGTGGATGGCTCACTGAAAAGGTCACGATGTCTTTCAGAGTTTTGATCACCTGGGCTTGGGCTGTCTTAATTACTTAGCTGAGGCAAATCCTGAGTAGGATGATCTTCAACGAATTTTCTTCTAAACTCGACAACATTGTGGGAATTACCCTTCAAAAGTTGTTCGACTATGATGGGCCCTAGGATTGGCGATACGAGAATGTATCTGTCTGACGGGGTAACTGGAACATTGTTTGAAACTTGAACTACTTGTCCCCCTGAGGTAGACGCACTAACATGACTATGAGTAATGATCGGATCTCTTGCTGGAGGAGGTGTATTATTATTTCATTTACGCATGATGTGTTGGCCCTCCTTCTACCACCATTTGTTGAAGCTCCAACTATGTATGTGGTGAATTAGAGTGTTCAAGGATTACAACACACGGAGAAAACCCAGCCAAAGTCTTCAAATAATCCCATGCAGGTATTGTTCTATCCTCGAGCTGTTTGGTATGGTAATCCCCCACGGATACTTATGTATCCTTCACTATCTTATAGATGGATTTGATCCAGAATAGATTTGTTTTCCAGAGTGGAAAACAAATACTTGAGAAAAAGAAAAGGGAACTTAAACCTGACTAGGAAAAAGAAGCTAATCTAAATCTAAACTACTTCAAAGGGAATTGAATAATTGGCAGGTGGTCTCGAGCTGTATAAAGAACATACTGTTCATCATACTCATAGAAATGTAAATACAATGAGACTGCACTTACTGAGATTACAAATTTTTTAATGAAAATTAAACAACAGTAAATCAGAATAAAATTGTTCAAGATAACTTGCAAGCACTCAAGTTAGTTGAAAAACCAACTTATAAGCTATGAAACTCTTACTGCTGAAACATTTGCAGAAATATATGAAAACAATTCATAAAATAAATTTCATGAAGTTTTATTGATGTATTAATAATTAACAGAGATAAATCAAAGTTAAATTAACACAGTAACCAATTGCAAATGAACCACAGTACTATCTGATCATTTGGAATAAGAGAAATGAAACTGTCAAAGAAATTTGATAAATCAAGTACAAAAGATAAGAATTGCAACACTGTATTATATTCAGAATTCTTTGCAACAAATTACATAAAATACCTTAGCAAAATATGAAGTGTTGTTCGATCCCTTGTATCAGTCTTCCTTCCAAAAGTCAAAAGTTCAAGAGCCCTTGATACATTCTAGATCATTTACTTAAATAATTATTACAAATAATATAATTTCCCCCTAAAGGGGATCCAAAAACTAAACAAAAATAATATCCTAGAAAATCTTTCCAGACTCTCCAAATTCGTAGTAGCTCCTCGATATCAGGATAAGTGGCTGATTCTATGCCTAATTGAGCATTACATTTACAATCCCCGACCTCATTCTTAGACAACTTAAGTGTAATTCAGATGTAAACATGGATATTTCTTTGCACTACGAATGGTTGTTTGATCAACTACTCCACATCACGTATGCTGATGTAGTACAATTCCTTGATTTTCTCCTCTTGGTCATCCTTTCGTTTCTCAACCTGCTCGATCATCATTCCAGGTGGGCATGCCTTGTCAATAAGTGCCATGGTAGGAAAAGATAAGTTAGTCATGATATGATCTATTGCATACCACCTCCTACCATAGATAGCTTGAGCTTTCTTTATGGCATCGGCCACTATATCATCCAAGTATTCCCATGCTCTTAGAATAGTTCTAACTCTTTTAAACTGAAAAGGGGTGAGAAGAGTGATATTATCAAGCCTCTCCTTCATGTACCTCTTCCAATCAGCTACTTTATCATAATATTTTGAGGCCTGCTGTCTTTTCTCAATTAGGTCCTCCAAATCCACAGAAATCTTGTCAAACACTGCATGAGCCTCAAATATATCAACGAGAGTTCCAAACAACTCACATACCAAATCAAATGTTCCCTATTAGTTCTAATAGCAAGCTCCTTAAACTCTTCCTGGGAAAACCTGGAAAATGAAGATGAAGCTGCACTTGCAGTTTCATCTTCATTTTTCTTCTCTAATGCTACAACCTTTTGAACCAGAGTAGCATTATCATTCTTTTCTTTCTAGAACTCTTCACTAAGAGAAACATTCTTCAATTGGAGTTCATCCTATTTGTCCTCATGTTGTTTCTTGATTTTCTCTAGTGCTTCTTTCAAACTGATAATTTCTACCTTTTGCTTATCAAACTCTCTGTTTAGAGAGTTGATAGCATCCATATTGGCACCTGTGAACACACCTAGAACAGAAGCTACTTCTGTAGCATAAGAATGTCTGTCACAATATTGCGGTGTCCATAAAACTTCATTCACCATTGACATATCCATATCGTTTTGATCTCTGCCCCTCTTCTTGCCCCGTCTTACCATAGATTTCTCAACTTTACTATATCTATATTCACCCAAGGATAGCACAAAGTATTCATTGAACTCATCTCTGACTTCATCAATAGGAGGTATTCTAAGGCCTGTGGAAATCAAAGATGAAGTTTGAGTTGTGTTTTGAGAAGGCATATCCATAGTGATATGAGAAGTGGCAGGGGAGGAAGTAACATTCTAGGAAAGAGTAACTTCAGGAGCTGAAGAAATGTTAGGAATAGAAACTTACACAGCAGGAATTTGCACAGTAGTATCCTTAAGAAATGATGATGGTGACAATATTACATTTTTTTTCAGACATAGGGGATGAAACTAAGCTAATTGAAGGAATATGCAGAGGGATTTTAAAAACTGGAGTCTCAACATATGAAGGAATAGGTTCAACCCTAAGAACATGTATGATTGACTCAGGCAAACAAGTGGCATTACGGTAGAGTTCTATCATAAAAGGTGTTGCAACAGAACCATGAAAAAATGATGACAAAGCCCTTATTGAAGAATGAAGTATTGTGAAAGAAGAGGGAGAAGACTGACATAAAGGTTGAGATTGAGCAAGAGGGGATAATACATTACGATTGGTACCATTAGTGAGATATTGGAAATCATTACCAGTCTCAATAGAAACAGGCATAGGAGAACTTCTTCCCTCCTCTTACTCTGAATTAGTCATATCAATAGTAGGAACATAACAAGAAATCTCTGTCTTCTTTAAAGAATTGTCCTCAACCTGAGTTTGTTCAGGTAGAGTCTTTTCAATCACATTTTTTACCACCTGGGAAATTTTAGGTGACTAAGATGTTGCAACTTCTTATGTATCTAAGGCTGAAGTCATTCTATTCATCTTTTTCTTTATTTGCTTTGAATTCTGCAAATAGTCCTTAACTTGATGTTCCACAGATGTCTGGGGGATTTCTCCCATGGGAGATTTCCCTTTGTCCAAGCCTGAGCTGGTTTCCACAGACGTAGTTTTGGATGCCAGAGCTTCTTTTGTTGCAGCTCAAACTTTTCTATCTTCCCTACCCTTTGCCATCCTTTCCAAGATGTCCAACTCCATCAACCTGTAATGCTTTACCCTGTCCCCAATCTCCTTCTGATACTGTAGGATATGGATTCATTTCTCTTTTCTCTTAGCCCTTTCCAGGACTTCAGAAAATGTATCTACTCCCTCATAAATGGAGTCATTTGGGGTTTCCTCATGAGCACAACCCGTTTTGAAGTGGTTCTTCCTCAGGTGTAAATCAACAATCCCTTTCGGATTGTGCTGCCTTTTGATTACAAAACCAAGTTTAAGTGACATGATATAGTCACTCAACTCCGATGCCCAAGTAGAAGAGGGAACCCTCAAGGATCCAAGTGTAATAGGAAACCTGGGCCAAACTTTTCTCTTTGGTGCGGCACATTTCTTATAGATTCCCTCTGTAACTGTCTGAAATGAGATATCTTCTAAGACCAACCTGTCTGGGACGAACTTAGGAAACATGTGAGCTGCGTTGCTACCATAAATCTTGATGTAGGTGAAAGATTCATCCATATACCAGTCTCCCATAGTGGCTATGAGAGATTTTGCCTCCGATGAGAACATAGGGGATTCTTTGTTGAAAATCAGAAAATACACCCTGCGAAGAAAACTTTCACATATATCATAGAACTGAGTCACATAGTTACCATCCCAGAGCTCAGAATGGTAAATATGTATAGGCGGGGCCGGGCATTCCCAACTCCATCCCAAATTAGGGTAACATAAATCAACACAGAAGATGTCCATAATGAAGGTAGTGAGATAAAAATTGGGCTTTTTCTTCACAGTGGATTTCTGGAGCTCTTGGATGGCATTTTTAAGTTCCAGTGATAGAATTGAGGCCCAAGGGAAAGATTCACCTGTAGTAATAATGTGATGAGCGATGGGAGCCCATTTATCTTTAAAGAAAGAACATTTGGGAAGGCCATAAATACCACACAACATGGATTCTAATAGGGAGTAAGGCTCTTTGGACCACTCGACATGTAACGTCCCCGACCCTCAGGCCGGCAAAGAGGATGCTACCATGGCGTTAACCATCTGGGCTGCTAGCCCCATGAACATGTGAATTCATAAAAATACTGAAACAAAGTGCATTGAAGTAGAACATACACAGATGCAATTATGTATTATACACAGTGGAAGCAACATACATTCATACAAGCATTCATTCAACATGTTCATCATAGTCATTAACAGTAAATAGGATTGCAGAAATAAAATAGACAAAGGTACTTATCTTATAAGAACTCGTTCCACAACCAGTTACGTCACTGCAATGTTCCACCCAACCATAGGCCAACATGCTCCTTAATCTCTCAGCAACGTTGCCACACCCGAGTTGGGCATGATTCTCCAAGGAATAACGAACAAGCAGGCTTACACATAGCCAAGGATACACAAAACATAGCCAAGCCAACACAGTTGGGTTTATTAGACCATCAACAAGACAGCCAAGCCAACATGGTCAGGTTTATCAGGCCATCAAGGAGTTGGGGAAGGCTAAATGCTAAGCTATTGATCCCATGACAGAGTTAGGAACACCTACAGCAGAACTAACCTGACTTCTAAGACACCCACACACACCCAACATAAGGAATCAGTCCCTTCTCTGCTACATAGTCCCTTAGGCCCTGCCTTCCTTTCCAGTTCTATTCAGGGGTTGTGGAGAAGAAAGACAGCCCTCTAGCTCTCGCTGTGTGGTTTCCAAACACACTAGGTTTATCAAGCAAACCAAGCTCCCATCCCTACGCCCAACATAGTCTGAAGACCAACCATTGCACGCATGTAATCAATCAAAAATTACAGCTTAACAGGGGAAAACAACTCCAAACAGTCTGTGGTAGCCCCAAACATAACAGCAAACACAACCAACAAACGTGGGGAACAACATCCCATTCTACACAATAGAAGCCACTGGGGAAAATTTACACAGACCACACTGGGGAAGAAAATGTAGTATCCCAACCTGTGCGTGAGGGAAACTTGCACTAGACCCCAAATGTAAAGAATACCACAACAATCACAACGTAAGGGAGACCATAGCAACACAACAAATCTTGAGGAGAATGGAAGCAACCATAACTCATGGGAAGAACAACGGTCCCAATCTCAACATCAAAATGACAAAAAATTACACAGCCATACCGGTCTGTAAGGAGATTATACAGCCGAAAACGTGAATGTCCTTTCATAGGAAAATCATGGATGAAAGAGCACGGCTCCTAGCTCGTTGTGTGAGTCCAAAACCAGGAAAAAATCCCTGTGCGTGAGAGTGAACAACCAAGGGAAAGAATGGCATTGTGGAGTGTGTGAGTGTTTCGGCACCGTCATGGAGAGAGTGAGGAGTTCGCTGGAATGATGGCAGTGGTTTTTATTTTTCCATCGTGAGGTCAACCCGCTAGTGGAGTGTGCATGTGGGCAAGGACTAATAGTCTTGTCACACTCCACCCCCCAGCCATAACTGCCCCAACTAACAGCAACAGTTCTTAATGGTGGTGGTTGGATAAAACAAAGAAGGATGACACATGGCTTTTTCCCTCGTTGGTTCATGCTTTGACATCCCCCACCCTTATCCTTGTGAAAATCATGCCCCTTCTCAATTTAGTTGCCGCGAACGTAGCTGGTTGCATTCATTTAATTAAATATGCATATTTACATGATGACAAAACTAAATATGTATGCCGCATTGCCCGATATACCATCGGTGACAATTTCAACCCCAAACATAACATAACCAATCAATGGTGGGGCCTTGGCCTTTAGCTCCGCACCATGATTATTTACAATATATACATCATGTATGTTTAATGCAACGGGGTCAAAAATCGGGGTGTTACATGACAGGGTATGATTCATCTTTCATCTTGGAAAATTTGCAGGGTTCCGTCATCCAGGATTTGAGCATCTGGTTGAAATTGAAATTGGATTTGGCAGTGTTAAAAAAATCTACATCTAGGAGCTAGGTATAAGGTTTAAGAGTATAAATCCTGACAAAATTTTTCGAGCGGAAATTGGCTAGTTAAGACCTGGTACTGGTATTGAAAGAACGATCTTTCACACTAGCATTTTCAATAATCCATCGCACAACATCGTTATAAGGTAGAATGGTTGGTCTGGAAGCAATCATATGCAATCCAGAATCTCTAATTCTCTCATAAACCATTTGCTCACTCTGGATATCTGAGAGATCATTGTTATCGAAAATTGAGTAAACCCTGGATCAATCTAAACGATAAGTTTTAGTGACATGGCTGTTAGTATTAGAAAAGACACCGAAGTTCGGGTCTTTGGTGAACATATCCTTCTAGAGGTTTTAACTTCTGGTAAATCTGGAGGTTTTGGATGTTACCATGTGTTGTTTTGAATATTTATACTAGAAGTTAAAACTAAATTGTATAGTAAGCATAGTAATCAATTCAAAACGTGAGATAGCAACCTTGTAACCAACCTGAAACTGCAATAATCATTGTTGGAGTCGCACGGTAAAATCTGGAGGTAAGAATCACACAGCAGAGTGAATTACAACAGTAAAAATGGTGAAAAATCGTAAATCAAAGATATCATATTTATAATTCCCGAGAAATAATACAAATCGTTAGATGAAGGTAAAAAGAAAAAGAATAGTCAAGATCAGCTTTGCGGGATGCGGGATCAAAAACAAAATTGCAAGTTTATTAATTGTTCCACAACCCGCATTTCGCAACTTGTGGGTTGCAGGATGGAAAATGATCCAAATAAAAACCCAATCTTACTGTGTTAAAAACAAAGAAATTAAGCATAATTTTTTTTTTTAAAATTTTGGCTAAGTTAATGAATCCCAAGAGTAAAAAATAAAAAGCTTAAGGAGACCCTTTAAGATTATGAAGAGTCTTACCAATCAATCTTCATACATGCAATTGGGATCCCATGTCAAATGACATGGGATCTGTTGCACCTACAACAAATGGTCACTGGCTGGAAGAACCAGTTATCTCTGCAAAACAATAATCCTTTCCAATCAAACTGTCAATTGGAAAATGATTAACTCTCACGAAATGTTAACATAAGAATGTAACCAACTAGAAACCTTTAAAATTATTGATGCAATCCCATCCATGGTCATTTAAAAATGATGCAACTATGATTCAAATGTCATTGGAAGATAGGGTCATCTGACCTAAGGCTGACATAGGCATGTAAGTTAAAGTTGAACCTGAGATCAGAGCTTTACCAATTTGGTTTTCCACACACGGCCTTTTAAATTATCACTTTTCTTCGCCCCCCCCCCCCCCCCTTTTTAGATATGAAAGATTGCATTGACACAGGACCACTGCCCCATGTTCTGGTAAACAGCACCATTCAGAAAGCTGACGTGAAAACTGAGCAAGCCGGCTCGGTAAGGAGACCTCTTGTCTTCTAGGTATATGGACAAAAGAAACTATCATGGCTTGGGAACCATTTGGTGATAGTTTCAGTCCAACATCAAGCCCATGATCATAGTGAGGTTGGCCTTAGAAAGGACCCCCTCTTCCTGTGTGTAATTCTTTCTTGTTTGGGGTTTGACTCGGGTTTGATGTAAAGTGTAAATTACAAGACACTGCCATGGATTAGTGTCCATATGTAGGTAGCGTTACTCACTAATGCTCTGTAGATCATGAATGAGCCAACCTGTGATAGGATCTCCCATCTTTTAGAGAACTGGAAGCCACACTCTGCATTCCGCATCTTGCAAGATGTGGGATGCAGAAGTACGCAA
This sequence comes from Pseudotsuga menziesii, assembly GCA_001517045.1. NCBI lineage: Eukaryota > Viridiplantae > Streptophyta > Pinopsida > Pinales > Pinaceae > Pseudotsuga > Pseudotsuga menziesii. The sequence goes on along the minus strand of LPNX010073550.1, from coordinate 972,944 downwards.
ACTGAAATCCAAACAAATAATGACCCCGCAACCCGTATTCCCCAAGTTGTAGAATGCGGGATGTGGGTTGACTAAAAAAAAACACAAATAAAAAATCTACTGCATCCCGCATTTGCAGGATGTGGGTTTAAAAAAGAAATATAAAAAATAAAAGGTTTCCTGCATTCCGCAACTTGCGGGTTGTGGGATGCAGGATGGAAAATGATCCAAACAAAAACCCAATCTTACTGCATTAAAAACAAAGAAATTAAACATGGATTTTTTTTTGAAAATTTGGCTAAGTTAATGAATCCCAAGAGTAAAAAATAAAAATATTAAGGAGACCCTTTAAGATTATGAAGAGTCTTACCAAGAAATATTTATACATGTAAGGGCTCCCATGTCAAATGATGTGGGATCTGTTGTACCTACAACATTCTTGTAATTATTTTTCTCTTGCTTCAAGCTTACTTTTCAGGTCCTTCTCAATTTCTATCAGAAGCTTAGTATCCCTTTCCCAATTCTTTTATTTTTCTTCGAGCTTTAACAACGTGGATTTACAATCAATCAATTCATTGTTTAATGTTTCCTTCTCCTTCTCAAACTTTGTCAATCCAGAGGTCTGAATAAGCCGAGTGGAAGGAATTTTCAATTTATTTTTTAGCACTTGAACTTCTTTTTCTTTTTCATCAAACAACTTTTGAGCCGCTGCTCCTTTGTCTGACTACCCATCAACCTTCAAAAATTCCTCCTGTAACTTTTTAATTTTGATTCGAAGGGTCTTATTCTCAACCTTTTCTTTCCGTAGGAGGTCCTGAGCTTTCTTTTTATTGGACTCCAGTTTAGACACATGTAATGTATATTTAAGCAATCTTGTATATATGATATCACCTGTTTCTCTATGAAGGTGTATCATATCTGTAGTAGGGATATTCTCTAAGTAAACATTCACCTCTGATACCTTATTACAAACAGTCATGGCCAAACTCAGGGTACCTTTGGCATGATCCCTTATAGTTTTTAAAGTTACATCTGGATTTGGAAATTGTCTCACTTCCTTGTATAATTTTACCATTTCATCAAAGGTTTTATCAACCACTTCCCTATAGGTATTTAACCACTCCTCTTTTATGTATACTTATTTGGGGTTTCTCCATCGAATACATATTCCCGAAGCACCAGACCAATTAATTTGGATTTTTCTTGCTTTTGTTTACCTTTCACAGTGCTCTTCTTCACATGTACCATTTGTCCCTCTTGTCCAATTTTTTGCTTCTTTGGTGTACTAGCGATGTCTGCTTCTTCAGTGTCCATGAAACCTGGATATTCTCTCTTCTTTGAATTTTCTGAAAAAACTTATTAATGATGAAATATTACCAGCAACTGCAACTATGTTAGAAATATCGATTGGGGGAGAATTATTTCTAGGTATGGATGAGACACAGTCTTGTTGTTGGAATATATTAAACCCACTCATAACTTAGGATAAAATAATTAATCATTATTTGATTAATTATTCACCCACTAGCTTATATAGTTGGCATCCACTTGCACCTTAAAGACAATACATGCCATCTATATCCTAGGAATTCTTTATTTCTGATTCTGGGTTCATCTTGACCACCTTTTTACCATCCAGAATTAGTATACATCACTTTACAACATATTCTGCTTTATTCTAGTTTTCCTGCTTTTCTGTGGATAAGGTAAAGCTAGTCAAACTAGGAAACTGGGTCCTTTTGTTGCCAACCCATCCTTCATGACTTTTCCTCCATTTTCTAGGAATAACGTTTTTTTTCCATCTCCTTGACAACTCACTCATGCATTTTCCAATTCATGAGGTCCTTGATAGATTTGGGATGTGTTTTAGCCACATATGGGGGTTTGCTATATTTTTGTACGTCAGCCTTTTTGAGCTTTATGAGTTGTCTCCATACAAATTGATTTTTCTATGAGGGATGTACTATTTATGTACACTATTATTCATCATTATTCAATGGAAGGATACACACTAATATTCATCTCTTCATTCATGTGATTCAGTCCCTTTTCTTATCTCTATTTTTCTTGTGTATGCTTGTGAGAATTCTTAGTAGCAAGATCTATTTCCTATGCTTCTTCTTAGTATCATTTCTCATATAATTGATCTATTATTTATACATGGTATCAGAGCAACAAGGTTGATCAAGTTTCACAGAGTTGAGGAGCACATCCAGTCTCCTCTCCCTCTCTGAAGAAGAGCTTATCTAGCTTACAAGATTTTCTCCTAGTTTTTTTTTTGCAGGTTGCAGAGAGTATCTCATAGAGCATATCAACAACTTCTATATGGATTCAAAATTTCCTCTACTATCTCCTTTCAACTATGGTGATTGGAAGCCAAAGATGAGTGCATACTTGAAGAGGCAATGTCTCTTTGATGTCTCCATTGGTGCATTGAGCGAACCTGAGTCTTATGAAGAGAAGATTGATTGGATAAATAATTGTGATAGATATTATGGAATTATGTGTTTGGGAATGTCTCCAAATATACATCATCTCATAGATTCTGCTGAGTATCCATTTGAGATTTGGAAGAATTTGGACAAAGCTTTTGGTTTGCAGGAAATAGAAGATGAAGCATGGAGCAAGCCCAACATATCCTCTTGTTCTCTCTCTCAAGATTTCTTGGCCTCTACATTCTTTGATGAATTTTATCATGATGAATAATTTTCTCATATAGTTCATGTTTCTTCTACTCTCCTTGATTCGAATGCTTCCTCCTTCAATGAAGAAGCAAATATTGAAGAGCTATCTTTTTCTGTGTCTCTTGAAGGTGATTTTTCTTCTTGTGATATTATTGATGAAAAAGAAGTAACATGTGGAGCTGATATTGATATTAATGATGATTCTATCACCCATTCATTTTTATCTAAACCTCCTATCTTAGATTCTGATATCTATGTGCCAAATCCTTCACACCTTGTGCATACATCTCTTATTGATGGTGTGCAACCCAGTGGCTACCAGGATGTTTGCTTAGGCAAATCAAGATTTATTTGTGTCATACTACTTACTTTACTTGATCTCATGTGCTTCAGAATCTTCTCCTTTTTTCTTGGCATCAATACTCAGAACGTCCTTGAATATTGTGAACATCGCATTCTTTTTTCCTTTCATATAGAGGATTCATTACCAGTGTATTCCCATGAGTCTACTGATATGATTATATGTGATCCTTTGGATTTTGATTTAGAAGCATATTTTCAGGTTGACACACTTATCATAACACCATCCATTCCATCTATCATACCTCTGAATAATCCTAAGACTATACAAATCCCAAGTTCACTAGTTGATTCCTCATTGGTCTCTTATGCGGTGATATTTATCTTATATGGCTTGAAGTAATTCCTAGCTTTCAGTAGCTAGTTATCCATGACATTAGTCATATTTGGACTGATATTAAACATTTTTGGATCTGTTCTAAACACTTATGGTTCAGATCTTATGCCCATCCATCATTCATATTTTTAGACCTATCAGTTTTCCCCAGTTGCTCATAATTTTCCTAGTCTAGCCCTATATCCTCATGGAGCCACTGAAGCCTTTGTCTTTGCTGTTCCATATGCTAATGTTTCTGATATATCATATTTTTATCAGCCTCATATCATATCTGGAAAGGTGCTACATCAGATTGGAAGATTGACATGTGATTCAAATCACAATTTTGCAGTTATTCAGGGAATTTGACGTGAAATAAATTGTCTTAATTTTTGTACTCTTTGGAAAGGAGTATGCATAGATATATTTTACATTTCAGATTATGTTTTCATATCAGAGTTTGAAAGCAGCAGGAAGCATTCAGATAATGCTCCTACTTCATCAGTTGATGAGATACAAGGAGTCTCTCCTCTTCCTTCTTGCAGGTTCTACACTCTAACGCATGATCATGGAGTTCATGATTTCTCCAGCAAGTCCTTCATCCAGAAGTAGTTCATTCATATCATTAAAGTGAATGTGATTATATGTTGGAGACATATTTCGAATTGTGTGCCTTTTCCTATCTTGAGGGAGGATTTTCCCCATGTGGTTTTTCCTCTTTCCTCACTTTTCTGGACATAATAATTGTTAAAGGGTAACGATAGCCTTGTTGTTGGGCCCTATATGCATCCATAATTTTTTTCATACCATCATAAAGTCAGACTTATAGGGGGGTGTTGGAATATATTAAACCCACTCATAACTTAGGATAAAATAATAATAATTATTTTATTAATTATTCACCCACTAGCTTAATTAGTTGGCATCCACTTGCACCTTAAATTCAATACATGCCACCTATATCCTAGGAATGATTTATTTCTGATTTTGGGTTGATCTTGACCACCTTTTGACCATCCAAAATTAGTATACAACACTTTACAACAGATTCTACTTTATTCTGCTTTTCCTGCTTTTCTGTGGATAAGGTAAAGCTAGTCAAACTAGGAAACTGGGTCCTTTTGTTGCCAACCCATCCTTCATGAATTTTACTCCATTTTCTAGGATTAGAATTATTTTTCTATCTCCTTGAAAAATCACTCATGATTTTTCCAATTCATGAGGTCCTTGATAGATTTGGGAAGTTATTTTTCCACCTATGGGGGTTTGCTATATTTTGGTAAGTTAGCCTTTTTGAGATTTATGAGTTGTCTCCATACATATCGATTTTAATATGAGGGATGTAATATTTATGTACACTATTATTCATCATTATTCAATGGAAGGATACACACCAATATTCATCTCTTCATTCATGTGATTCTATCTCTTTTCTTCTCTCTATTTTTCCTGTGTATACTTGTGAGAATTCTTAGTAGCAATATCTATTTCCTATGCTTATTCTTGGTATCATTGCTCATAGCATTGATATATTATTTCTACACTTGTTCCATGCTGATATTATCTAAGGTTTTGTTAGGATAATCTTCCCAATTAGCTGCCTCTCTGAGTCCAGCTACTTCAGTATGTTCAAAAGGATTATTGTTGTTTTCGTGTCTTCTTTTAGAGATTACCTAGCATGGATCATAGTTGATAGTAGCTCCCAAATAAAACCCCATGATTCTGATAGATTATCAATTATTGGTAGAGAAACTCTACTTTTGACAACATATGGCCCTTCTTCCTAGGGAAATTTAATATCTAGACTCTTTCTGAAGTTTAAGATGTGTACTTCCTCAACTGTAATCCTTTGCCTAAAAATTTCTAAAGAAAATATTCTAGTTTTCAGAAAGGATAGAAGAATATAAGGTTGGTGCATAAATCCATATAACCTTATAATTGTTTCAGACTCTGAAAGGAACCGATCTCCTATCCTTTTACAATGGGAAAGTTCCAATGTTTTCTTCATCTCTGGCGATACCCTGGGCAATATTTCCTGAAAGAAAAAAAGGTGTATTTATGCCATCAAACAATTCATGAACTTGCAATAATCATGGGTCATTTCATCGTGATTACCAACTCAGGAAAATGTAGGTTATCTTCATTGTATGATAACAAATTCTTTAGTAAAAAGGACTGGAATCTGAAAACTATGGTACTGTGGAAGTTGACTAACTGAGAACAAATGTTCTTAGCTAAGAACTCATCAAAATTAAGGAAAAAAGACTCGAAATACCGACTTGGAAGTTTAGACTCAATTGGGCAAGTACTTAAGATAAGCAACAAACTCAATACTGACTTGGTAACATAACCATTAGTGTCTAACCCCGAAAATTGACTGGCTAAAGTTATACATGACTGGGTTTCTTCATTAAACAAAACCAGGTCAATACGGTAAGATAAACCTATAACCTCACTCTTAGGATTTGAACATGACTTCAAAAAGGTTTCCTTACCCTTAGATGTAGACTCTTGGAAGAAATGTATGATTTTTTCTTCTTTGTACTCCTGGGATAAACGAACAAAATCATCTGGGACAGATAGGGTTTTGCGGATAACAAAGACATGAATAAGGAAAAGGATATTAGACTTAGGTTTATCCATGACGACTTCTTCAGCTGCGGAATAATTATTCGCACACTACTCGACAAATTCAAGTGATTGGGGGTATAGTCAATAGAGAAAAAATAAAAGAAAGACCCGAAAACACCAAGGGTGTCACTACCATGGTCCTTAAGATTTTTCAAATTGTTTTTAGCCGTCTCAATTGTTTCATTCACTAAAATGGTATCATAAACTTCATCATTTTTGTCTTCGAAGATTTTCTCAACCTTTTGACAAGAAACCCCTAACTCTTCAGTATCTGCCACTTCTACCACTTCTATTTCATCCATTTTTAGAAATACTTGGAAAGTTTTAGGATGCCTATCTTGTTAATTAGCATAGCGTTTAGACTTGTCCACATTGGCACTTTGCGCACAGTCAGGGTTACCGTTAGTTTCAATGCTCAGAAAAACAAACCTTTGAACTCCATGTAGGTGCTTATAATTTTTTATGTTTCATAACCACTATGTGTCTCCTGTAATTTATACCATAGATTTGTTTTTCTTTGAAATATAAGTCGTTCATGTGCAAGATCTCAATATTGAGACTCAAAATTATCACCCTGCACAACTTGATTCAGTGGAATCAATATCAACCATTGATCTACAATCTTCTTTCATTAGAACCATCCAACTGTGAAACGCTTTAACATTCCACTAATTATTTCATAACCGATCAATCGGGAAAATTTCGTTTGTGAAATACACCTTATCCATCAATTAAAACCTGACCACTGTCGCAATCGTTGATCAACATGGCCCCTACCACTTTCCACATATTTCAAACTTGAATTTCTCCACGCTAGTTCAATCTACAAAATTGTTTCTGATCGTAGATCTATCTCCTCTCACATCTTGTCTATCTAATATTTCCACCAATTAACCAATTCTGAAAATCAGAAAACTTATTTCATCCGAGCATTTCCAATCTATGGAATGCTCCAGCACTGTTGATCTTACCTTGTATCAATCTCATCCCTTAAAAGTTGCATCTTTTTAATGGATTTCACAAATCCAAAAACTTAGTTTATTCCTTGCATCTCCGATCTATAGAAATTTCTTTCCACCATTGATCTACAACCTTGCTAATCTGAGTCGTCGATATTTGAAACCTTTCACCTCCATTCCGCTGATGAGAACATTTCAATTTCTCCCCCATGTTTCAAATTCCACCATCGTAGATCAAATTCCTTTCTTCATCCAATGACCCATGATGAAAGATCATGCTAACCCATTAATCTAAAGGGTGCTTCCACAAAATTTTCAAATATGATCATTTCCAAACCCTTCATTCAAACAATCCACAATTTCAAATATAGTGCTAACAGAATGCGCCTGCAATATTTTCTCAGGTTATTGTCGCTGCATTCAAATATTTTATTCAGAAGTTCTTGCAAGTTTATATGGATGAATGGATAGTTTATGGATTGATCAGAGACCATCTAGCAAACTTGTAACTAATTCTGGAAATATTTCAATAGAAACCAATCGCACTGAACTCAAAGAAGTGTATTTTCTATGCACCTTTTGGTATGTTGTTGGGTCACATCGTTTGTAAGCAAGGACTGTTGGTTGACCCTGTACAAATTGCGTTGATTTTGAGCTTGTCACCACCTATGAATGTGAATATTCTTAGAGAGATGTTGGGGCACATGGGGTATTATCGCAAGTTCATATGAGGTTATGCAACGATCACAACTCCCATGGAAAAATTGTTGAAGAAAGATGCAGCATTTGTGTGGTGTCAAGAATGTCAAGGAAGTTTCAACACACTGAAAGCTAAGATGGCTTCTGCACCAATACTGGATTTTACATATTGGAACAATGATTTCCATGTTCATGTGGATGCATCATTGGTTGTGCTGGGATTAGTTCTTGCGAAACCAAGAGAACGTGATCTAGATCACCTGATTGCTTTCGCTAGTCGGAAGCTATCATATGTAGAGAAAAACTGTATGACCACAGAAAGGGAAGGTTTGGCGATGGTATATGCGCTACAGAATTTTAGGCTTAGCTATTGGGAGGTCATTTCAAAATATTTACAGACCATTTTGCTTTGAAGTACATAGTCAATAAGCTTGTGTTGGGGGGGAATATATGTTGCTGGATACTTCTCTTTCAGGAATTTGATTTTGAGATAATTGTGAAGCCTGGTTGCTTGAATGCTGGCCCTAATAATTTATCCTGAATTGAGATAGGTGAAGAGAAAACAAACATTGAAGATGGATTTCCAGACGTGCAGTTGTTTAGAATCGACATGGTTGATGATTATTATGATCAAATCATTCTATTTTTCGCGATGCGAATCGCATCGGAGGACCTTACTAAAAGTCATAAGACGTAATTGGTGGTGAAGGCCTTGGATTTCCAGTTGATCATTGAACAACTATATAAAATCAGACCGGATAAGATTTTGCGGTGATGTGTCCTACCACATTAACAAGGGCATATTTTGGTAGAGGCCCATGTGGGAGTTGGTGGTGGACATTATGGGGGAAGAGCTACTGCAAGGAAGGTGCTTCACGTAGGGATTTTGTGGCCCACTCTTCATAATGATGCGATAGACTATGCGAGGTGTTATGATGTGTGTCAATGAACTGGAAAATCATCAAGGAGGGATGAAATTATGCTAGTACCTCAGGTGACATTACCTCCATTTGATAAATGGGTCATGGACTTGGTGGGACCAATCAACCCACCTGGAAAGAGAACTGGTGCGCGGTATATCATTATAATGATAAACTATTTAACAAGATGGGCAAAGGTCGCACCAGTTGCAGATTGCACTACTGGGAAAACAACAAGGTTCTTATTTGAAAACATTGTGACATAGTTTGGATGTCCAATGATATTAATGAGTGACCAAGGGAATCACTTCATCAATCGCACATTAAGTGCACTAATGGAGGAGCTACAGATACAACATAAGAAGAGTACCTTGTATCATCCCTAAGAAAACGGGACGATGGAGGCATTCAACAAAATATTGGAGAATGCACTTACAAAGGTATGTAATGAAAACAATGATGACTGGGACTTGAATATTCTAGCAGTCTTGTAGGAATATCGCATTAGTTGCAAGAGATTGACGAGAAAAACACCATTTAAGTTGTTGTATGGGAAAGAGGTAGACATGCCTATGGAATACATTGTTTCGAGTCTGTGCATTGCCGAAGCGACAGGCATGGATGATGAAGTAGCACTAAAAGAATGATTAGAACAATTAGTTCAGCTCGAGGAAGATCACTTTGTCATGATTTTTCATCAGCGCATCGAGAAGGATCGACTGAAGGATTGGCATGGTCTCCATAGAAAGAATAAATAGTTTCAACAAGGGGATTTGGTGTTGTTATATGACAACAATTTCATGAAGCATACAGGTAAGTTATAGTTGCATTGGTTAGGTCCATATCTTGTTAATTCCATTACTTCAGCTGGTGCGGTTCAACTACATGAAACTGCAGCAGTTAGAAGGAGAGATGATGCCAAATCTAGTGAATGGTAGTAGGTTGAATCCCTATAGGATGGGCCCAGAACCGCGCAATGAAAAAAAAATTAGGTAGGATGATAGATGAAAAGAGGGTGCACCAAGTAGAAGTGGATGTGCAAGAGTAGGAGTCAGCAGCACAATTAGGAGGTAATGCTATGGCAGTCGTAGGGCTACTCACAAAGTCAAATCAGCACCAATGATGCTTATTGAAGTGACACACACTTATGGCCGATTCGACCGTTGGATTGATAGGATCATCGATGGATTCGGGTCATTAATGATGGATTTTCTCATGATGGTCACGTTGATTTGGTAATGATGAGTATGGATCGAATTGATGCTATAAGAATGGGGCCAATGTGGTCGAAAGACACCATTGTGAAAAAGTTTAGTTGATTTGTAGAGTTGTAGAGTTTAAGCTGAGTTGTAGAGCGAGCTGCCAAGTAAGTTGAGAGCATTTCTAAATGTCATGAGATTGAGTAACTATTAAATCTCGTGGGGTATTAGTGCGACATGCAGAGTAACCGAGACACAGTAGAGATTTCGAGTGAACAGGATTCACCAATCAGACCAATAACCATCGTGGAAGAGATCGCCAATATGTAGATAGGCTGATCATCGGTGCCAAAGACAAAGTGGAAGGTCTGAAGCCTACCTCTCTAGAATCGCAAAATAGGCAGACCAAAACATATACAAGGGAAGTGAAGGGAACTGCACAGATGGGGCCATCAAGCTCGAGAGTTGTTGAGTCAGTGACTCGCACAAAGATGTCCATGAAGGACATCCCTGGATACATACCCCCCAGTCTATCTGGTGCGAATCCCAGGAAGCCCACAAAAAATTGAAACTATCAAATAAGGATTCCTACGATACCACAAGGGATGGTATGCACTTCTGACATCATACCTACGCTAATTCAGATCAAATATGAATACCACGACTTGATCGCACTGGAGGATGTTGCGAACAAACCTTACATGTCAATGGTAGCAGTTAGAGGTGGGCTAATAGAGCGCATCTTGCACAACTGGGCACGCGGGATGGACAGAGCCAGATTGCTAGGTTTGATCAATATGTCGCACTTTGGGTGGCAGACCAAAGTAAACACGTGTGTGAACCAAATTTTGGCATGCTTTCATGGAGGATTCTTGTGGATGGATATTCCGGTCAAGGTCACAGTGGGGATGATTTTAGAAATTACGTGGCTACCGAAGGATGGCCTAGACCCCTCATAGTATTTTCATGGAAAGGACAATGAAAAGAAGCTTGCGACAAAATTGAAGAAGCACTATGCTTTAGAGTGCGACGGGAGGGATTACCACATCGATAATATCAATGATCGAGTAATGCACATTGGCGCAAAGATTTTGGACAGCAAACTAGTCAAGAAGAACTACCCTATCCAATGTAACTCGGGGGTGGTTGCATGTGCTGATCAATGTATGCAAGGCGTACAAATGAACTAGTCACTCTTTATCATGAACCAGTTAGCAAAGAACATGGTGGAAATGCAGGCAGGCGAGAGACCATTCACATACAGTTGGTCGATCATCTTGATTATGTTAGAGGATTGGATGGAGCCATGTGACTACCAGGGCATGGATGTAGAAGTGGTTAAGGTATGCAAGGGTGGATGATATCAGAATTTATGGTGGGTGAAAGAACCTGAAAGATTGATGGATTGTGCGATCCAATTTTGGATCTATTGGGAAGCACTACAGGTGGCAGCGATGAAAGTTCCAAGGTTATCTGAGGAAGCTGCAACAAAGAATTAAAGGATTGCACGGTTTGCAATTGAACCACATGCCATTCACGTACAAGCGCAACATGACCCAGACAAGAAATGGTTTCCGACACCTTACAAATTGACCGATGCAGAGTTGGAAGTGATGGTTAATGATTGGCCTACAGAATGGAGAGAACCAATTAGTTTGGACTAAGTCTTGAAGGGAGCACCGATGTGCCATCGATGGATGCACCTCTTGGTCTAGTGTACATGGATGGCCAGTAGAGTGATCATGATTTATACCAAGAATCATCGACGACACCTACAGAACCAGAATCAGAACACATGTTCAATGAATCAAGAACAAAGAGGCGCATGGAGTAGGGTGTGAGTAGTAGCACCACGTCAGCAATGGAGGCACAATTGAACTGGCTTGTCAAGGCCATTACAGACGCAACCGATGCAGAAACAAAGGAAATTTTGAAATCTTCACAGGAAGGATTCATAGAGGTAAGAACAAAACTTGATTGAATATATGATATTGTCTTGAAGAGAGCACCAGAAAGTGCAATTGTGCAAGAGTTCATGTCAATCAACATTGAGCCGCGGGTTAGGAATGTTCAAATTCCCCCAACTGCAACTGACGTTGGAAGAGAGGACTTCAATACCTCATTGTAGGAAATCTCATTGGATATCAACATACTGTCAACACAGATGTTGGTACACATGAAACGAATCGCCAACCAGGAGTTGGGAGACAGCCAGAAAGAAATCAACGATCGGAACTTGCGGTTGAAGGAGAAAGAGGAGAAAGCACAGAAGGAAGTTGAGGAATCACAACAAGCAAAGGAGAAGCTGATAGAAGAAAAAGCACAGGAAATCAAAGCACTGAAGAAAGTGCAAGAGGAGTTGAAGGTGAAGAGCGTCGTGGAGATTACCGAGTTGAAGAAGGAACAAGATCACCTTGTTGTTGAGAAGGAACATCTCTTTGATAGCCGAGTCGAGTTCGAAGCAGCAGTTGTGAATGCCTATCCACACATCTTGGAGACTACCGCAGTGCTAGATGTTGTGGCCAGAGCACAATGTCTTAGGGCCATCATTGCCTAGTTACATGAGGGACAACAACATTTTAGAGGCCTTGATACACCCGACCACATCACCAAAGAAAATAGTAGAACATAAGAGTGCCATAGAATATTTGGTTACACAGATCGAGGAGTTGGATCAAGAGGCAAAGAAAGTGGTGGATGAAACTATGCAATTTCGGGGAAAAGTAGTGTAGGATTAGCAGTTGGTGTCACTAACCACACAGTTGCAGGAAGAAGAAGGGAAGCTAGAGACATTGAAGACGACATTGAGAACGATGCCACCAATGGTTCAGGTAATGCTATATGCATAGCTGAAGGAGTTGCAGCAACACGTTGGGAAGGCCCATGAGCATTAGCGAAAGCACACTGAATAGTTAGATGAGTTCTAGGATATCGTCGTACAGATTTTTGGTAAGGCTCTTGATGCGTTGTAGGCCACACAGGAAGGTTAAAAGTAGATCATTGAGAAAATGGTTAAGCACCTAGTCACCCATGATCTGATGACAAGCTAGGAGAAAGATGAAAATATCAGAGGATAGGTGAAGGAGACTACTCGGTAGTATGAATATTTCAAGATCAAGATTACTGAGTATACTATGACCAACTGGTGTGGCTCAAGGGCAAGCCAGAATATTGTGTTGGGGGATTGTTGGAAAGGGGTTTGGGATAAGTTAGCTGCGCATTATTGTGGATGATGTGCAAGCATTGTGGATGTTGTGTAAGCTCAAAGACACCAGGAAAGTGGAAGATGGCGCGCAAGGCAGAAAATATAATATTTTATATATTTTGTGTCACCTTTTATAGTTTTGGACAATATTTTGTGGATATTGGTCATTATTTTGTAGAATCGGTTAAGAATTAGTTAGAAGTCATCTAAGTGGAACTTAAATGTAAAGGCGCAAGCCTATAAGTAAATGTTGAATTGAAAGTGTTGATAATATAGGGGTGATCTTGTTATCGATCTTTTGTAAGTGTGTAGAAGTATTATGACAAGACAGAAGTTGAGGTGAATCACTATGCTCTTTTGTTTTTTACTATTTTACTAATTTTTTGACTCAATGATGAATGTTATGTGAATATGTGACATGGATCTATGATGCAATGTTTTCCTGTTTTAAATGATGTTATCTTGTTGGATATGTTTCTGCATCAGTATGCTTATTGTCATTATGATTGAATGATGAAATCAGTTGAAGAATGATAATGAATTTTGACATGAATGCATGATTTGAATGATCTGTTAATATTGCGCTAAGCGGATAAGTTGATGTCACATTGTCCTCTCCTATTATGTGGAAACTTGGTTCTGTCATCTCTCCCTTGAACATCTTGGTTGAGACCTCATCTGCTTTGTGGGTGTTTCTGGATAGGGTAAAACCTATCTGGGCCGGTGCTCAAGTAGATCGCGGTGGTTTGGATGTCTACAGAGTGGGAACCCCTGTCGACTGGTTTTGTTGGCTGGGTTTGTGTCAACAATAACCAAGAACTAGGTTACATGTTTGCAATAAAGAATCTTTGATGCTAATATAATTGACAGTAAGTATACAATAGTATTTTGTGCAAAAACCTAGTGCAAATTACCCATAGAGTATTTGTAATCTCAAAAGGAAAATAGAGCATGTATGATGGGCTACATGTATCTCGATTTGAGAAGTGTATGAGAGGAAGACTAGAGTGAGATCTATTATGGATGTGTTTCAACTGTGGTGCAACGTGTATTGGAGTTCCATTTATCAATGATAGGATGATAATATAAAGTGTATTGTAATTTGTATCCTAGTGGTGCTTCTTTAAGTCCTCAAGAAGTGTCGTAAAGTTGGATATGAGACAACTTGTTATAGTTACATGTGCCAAATACACAATAAGAGAAATAAAGTGCAAACATGTTATTGTAAGAAGATTATGTGAGGCCTAAAGTGATGAAGAATTGGAGTGAACCTATGAGAAGCATCCCGTGGTACCTAAAGAGGAGGAATGTCTATATGAATTGATGTTTGCAAAAGTATATTTTTTGTTTGTTGTTGGTGGTGAATCCCTTGAGATGGAACAAGAGACAGTTATTGAGAAAAACATGAGAATTAGGGCATGTGGAATTGGAAGGGAAAAGGAAATAGGGAAGCATTAGAGTAGATTTGGGGTCTAAAATGGGCCTTATAAGAAAACGAGTCCTCATATAAGAAAACTAGCCAACCATAATTTATTGGTGAGTTGGAATTCAATAACCAATAGAATTTCAATAAAATGAGTCAGCCATAATGGTTAATTTGACATATTTGTAAAAAAAAACTACTTTTTTGTTTGTATTTCAACATATCTCCTTGTTTTTTTACTCAAATTTTTAGTGGGAGCGCTCAATGGATGCATAATTAAATTCGACATCCAATGAATACCTGCACTGCATACTTCAATGGACCACGCTTCCCAAAAAACAAGAACTACCTTCAAAATGCGATGATGACATCATCATCATATTTTTAAGGTATTTCATGTTTTCAGGGAAATGTGATGATGACATCATCATCGCATTTTAAAGGTATTTCTTGATTTTGGGGCAACATGGTCAGTCAAAAGTATGTAGTGTGGGTACTCGTTGGATGTGGGTCCACCTGCATTATGGTTCCATAAAAACAAGTTTCTCTCTCTTAGGTAGAAAATGGCGAGCATTTTCCCAAGGCCACTTGAATTATATTTTCAATACTTATCAAATTTCAACAAGAGCATTTTCTGGCATAGTGCAAAACAAGCCGAGTAGTTGTTTTGGCAGGCCAATATTTTCTTGGATTTATAATTTTCTACAAATATTATCCAATGGTCTAGTGTATAAATCATCCACCCACAAGATTATGTTTTCAAAATAATTTTATCCCTCATTGGTGAGGAATTGTGGGCATTTCCCTAATCCCATTTAGGCCACATTTAGGTGCAAAACAGGCTGAAAGGTTGTTTTACCATGATAATATAATATTCACCAGACATTTTTTATATAACTTGAGTAAATGGTCAAGTGCATTAATCATCCACCTACATTATGGTTCCTTAACAACAAGTTTATATCTCTCAGGTGGGAAATGGTGGGCATTTTCCTAACGCCACTTGAACTAGATTTTCAATACTTGTCAAATTTTAACAAGGGCATTTTCTGGCATAGTGCAAAACAAGTTGAGTGGTTGTTTTGGCAAGCCAATACTTTCTTAGCCTTATAATTTTCTCCAAATATTATCCAATGTTCAAGTGTATAAATCATCCACCTACACTATTATGTTTTAATAATAATTTTATCCCTCACTAGTGAGGAATTGCGAGCATTTCCCTAAGCCCATTTAGGCCATATTTAGGTGTAAAATACGGTGAAAGGATATTTTGGCAAGCCAACATAATATTCAACAGAGACGTTTTAAACAACTTGAGTAAATGGTCAAGTGCATTAATCATAAACCTACATTATGGTTCCTTAATAACTAGTTTATCTCTAAGGTAGGAAATCAGTGGGAATTTTCCCAAGGCCACTTGAACCATATTTTCAATACTTGTCAAATTTTAATGAGTGCATTTTCTAGCATAGTGCAAAACAAGCTGAGTAGTTGTTTTGGCAGGCCAATATTTTCTTAGCCTTATATTTTTCTCCAAATATTATCAAATGTTCAAGTGTATAAATCATCCACATACAAGATTATGTTTTCATAATAATTTTATCCCTAACAGGTGAGGAATTGCGGGCATTTCCCTAAGGCCATTTAGGCCATATTTAGGTGCAAAACAGGCTGAAAGGTTGTTTTGGCATGCCAATATAGTATTCACCAGAGACTTTTATAAAACTTGAGTAAATGGTCAATTGGATTAATAATCCACCTATAATATGGTTCCTTAATAACAAGTTTCTCTCTCTTAGGTAGGAAATGGAGGGAATTTTCCCAAGGCCACTTGAACCAGATTTTCAATACATGTCAAATTTTAACGAGGGCATTTTTTGACATGATGCAAAACAGGCTGAGTGATTGTTTTGGAAAGCAATATTTTCTTAACCTTAGACTTTTTTCCAAAAATGAACCAATGGTAAAGTGCATAAAGAATCCACCGAAAAGCTGTGTTTTTATAATAATTTTATCCCTCACTAGTGAACAATTGTGGGCATTTCCTTAAGGCCATTTAGGCCATATTTAGGTGCAAAATAGGATGAAAGGATATTTTTGGAGGCCAATATAATCTTTAGTAGAGACTGTTTATAAAAAATGAGTAAATGTTGTAGTCCATTAATAATCCACCTACATGATGGTTCCTTCATAACATTTTTTTCTCTCTTAGGTAGGAAATGGCAAGAATTTTCCCAAGGCCACTTTCACCATATTTTCAATACTTGCCAAATTTTAACGAGGGCATTTTCTGGCAAAGTGAAAATAAGTCGAGTGGTTGTTTTGGCAGGCCAATATTTTATTAATCTTAGAATTTTATCCAAATATTATTTAATGGTCAAGTGTGGAAATAATCCACTTGCAATATTATGTTTTCATAATAAATTTATCCCTCATTGGTGAGAAATGGTGGGCATTTTCCTAAGGCCATTTAGGCCCTATTTAGGTGCAAAACAAGCTGAAAGGTTGTTTTCGCATGCTAATATAATATTTACCAGAGACTGTTTCATCAAAATTGATTCAGTGGTGAACCGAGTTAACCATCCTCCTGCATGATGGTTCCTACATAATAATTTTCCCTCTCTCAGGAAGGAGATGGAGGGCATGTTTTCAAGGCCACTTGGTCCAATTTTTCGATACTTAACCAATTTTTCCAATGGAGAACACTTTCTGGCGTGGACCAAAATAGGTTGATTGGTTGTTTTGGAAGGCCATTATCTTCTATTCCATAGAATTTGTGAGAATTGATTCACATATGGATCTAGGAGACAAAGAAACTCTCAAAATTCGATATTGTTTACAAAACATGCAAAAAATAACTAAAAGAGTGAAAAATACATACACACATGAGGTCAATATTAGATAGTATTATGACTTTCAAACATGTAACTATCCTTATATCAGATATGTATTACAATAGGGAAACATCGTGAGGCCTTGGAGGCCATATGGATGCATACAAGTGTCAGCTCAAGATTTGAACCTCAACCCCCCCTAGGTGGACCAATCAGATTCCTAATCATCCCAAATGGTCACTAATGCATGTGTGAACATGGGAAAGGAATGCTGGAACATAAATGGAGGTATGACAGGTGTGGGTGAGTGCACGTGGCTCTAGGATGGATATAAATGCCAATGAAGGTCACAAACCACCTAAAACATGCACTAGCACCTCAAGTCAAACAAAATCCATGAAATTGGGGATGGGGAATTCATGATGGTTGAATTTCATCAATGTGGGTGCCTGGGTTGTTAGAATTATCAACCTGGAGTGCCTCAGCTGCGCCACAATTGTGCAGAATGATCTACCTAGAGTGCCTCAACTATGAGTAAATGGCCAATTTCCCTAAGTCTAAACCATGGAATCATTGCATGAATGCAAATGAAATGTGCCTAAGGTACAAGACTATGGTAGTAATTTGTATTATGCTCTAGCAACTCTTTATCAAGAATGAGTCAATGGTCAAATGTGTAAATCCTCTTCCTGAAAGCTGATACACTTCTAATTTTTTAGCCTTACCAGGTGTGAAGTGTCACGCATTTTCCTAACGCCATTTAGGCCAGTTTTAGGTGAAAAAAAAACTTTCTGGTTGGTTTTTGTAGGTCATTATATTCTTTATTGTTAAGATTTCATATTCTAGACTAGAATAATTAGTGTTCAATTCAAATTCATAGCAATAGCATATGCAGAACCACTGAAAGAAACATACTCACAAGATGTATAAGATGTATAATATAAAACCCCAAAACATGTATTCTCCTCCTTAATAATCTCTCTCTCTCTCTCTCTCTCTCTCTCTCTCTCTCTCGCTCTCTCTCTCTCTCTCTCTCTCTCCTATGTTCTACTCAAGTGAGGGAGTCTGTGTTCAAATAAGAATCACAACTCTCATATTTATACACATTGAGCCAACTGAATTTTAACCTAAACAAGTCAACACCACTAAAATGTATGGTCTGACTTCACCTAGGAAGAATCAAAACAATATTTTATATTATTCATTAGGGTACTAGTGACCCGAATTACAATGGAGGATTTAACTCATGACTCTATGATGACCAATTACAATAGTAACACCTCGATAGAGGAATAATAACATCTCCTTGGGTTACATCAGCAAAATACATTTAGAATATCCTTTGAAGTTACAATATTTCAACACTCCCCATTAACGAGAGGGTTATTCTATTGACAACATCATCATAGATTATAGGAGAGAAGAGAGACAATATCTTCAGCAGTATCGAGGTAATACATCTATACATCATAGGAAGTTTTCTCAATCAGTAAATGGAACAGTTGCTCTTCAATTTCTTCATCTTTTGCATCACACAATCACTTGATTCTTTTGCGACAATGCTTTGACCTTTCGATCCTATGTAGTAGCACTTCAATATTCTGATACTTTGCAACAACACTTCAATCCGTTCAACCCTTTACAACAACTCTTTTGATCTTCTTGATCCTTTACATCAACACTTCAATCCTTTTGATCCTTTGCAACAACACTTCAATCTTCTTGATCCTTTACAGCAGCACTTCGCTCCTTTCGATCCTTTGCAGCAGCACTTCACTCCTTTCGATACTTTGTAGCAGCACTTCAATATTCTTTATCCTTTGCAACAACACTTCGATCCTTTATATCCTTTGCATATGTACTTCAATATACTTGATCCTTTTTAGACACACTACCTGCAATACACATGATCTCTTTGTGGGATGATCAATCCCTGTCTCTTTAGGACATAAGTCCAAGGATGATGCAATCCTCCATTATCCTGGTCCATGATATCAACCATTTGAATCATCTACAACTAAATGTATATCTAGACTACACCTAGATGCAATCCCCATCGTCCGTGAGGACTCATCATAGACCATTCATACCACTGAGGTTAGGACCACTCCCAAGTGAGTGTTATACTACAATATCTACACTCATGTGTAGGAATACTCTTCCATGCAAGAGTATTTTTCTATAGAGAAGATCTCGACCACATAAAAAATGTCGGAAGTCATAGTAGAACATCCTTACCACTGAGGTTAGGACCAATCCCAAGTGAGTTTTATAATACGACGTCTGTGAGGACTCATCATAGAGAATCCATACCTCTAAGGTTAGGACCACTACCAAGCGATTGTTATTCTATGGCATCTACATATGAATGTAGGCATACTCTCCATACAAGAGTAATGTCTACATAGAATATATTGACTGCATACAAAATGTCCGCACTGTCATCTGTGAGGACTCAATGTAGAGCATCCTTACCACTGAGGTTAGTACCACTCCTGAGAAATTGTTATTCCATAGTATCCACAAATGAATGTGGGTACTCTACATGTGAGAGAACATTTGCAGGGCCATCCTTAGCTAGTAAGGACAACTCTCATGCACATAGTGTTATACCTTCCATCCTCAAGAGAGGATACTATCATCCATAAGTGAATGTAGGGCCTTATCATTGTCATCCATCATTGATGTTAGTCTTATCATCACTTCCCCTTTCATGGGAAGTTTCATATTATCAACCTGCTCCCCCTTTGTCCGAGGAGGGTTCATGTCTTTGACCTGATCTTCCTTTCCGAGGAGAGTCCATATCTTTGACTTGTTCCTCCTTTTTTTAAGAAGGTCCATATCTTCATCATTTGTAGTACCATCACTGTTCCTCCTAACGAAGAAAGTATTTTCTAACTACACCAATCTTGTCATGGAAATATTCAAACTTTACTTGCAATAGAGGTTTGGTCAGTACATCGGCAACTTTCTCATCAGAACTCACATACTGGAGCCTGATATCTCTTTTTTGTTCCATATCCCTTATATAAAAATATTGTATGTTTGTGTGCTTTGATTTATCATGGAACATGATATTCTCTGTCATCTTTATGCAACTCTGATTGTCACAAAGAATCACTGTAGTGTCGAATTCTATGTCAAATAATCTTGACATAAGTTTCCGAAGCCATATCGCTTTGCAACTAGTGAAGCAAGCTGCTATGTACTCTGATTCTGCTGTACTGAGAGAAACACTGTACTATTTCTTACTAAGCCATGAGATCATAGCGGATCCCAGACAATAACATCTACCTAAGGTGCTCTTCTATTCTACAACACTTCCTTCCCAATCTAAATCTGTATATCCATATAATTTCTAGTCATGATCTATACCATAGTAAAGTCCCAACTCTATTGTACCTTTTAGGTACCTCATCACATGATTTACAACTATCAAGTGAACCTGTCTAGGTTTAAGTAGATATTGACTTAAGGTTTTCACATCAAAGCATATATCTAGCCTTGTATTCGTTAGATACATCAAAGATCCAATGATTGATATGTATTGAGTCATGTCCACTAACTCTGATGACTCATCAAATAACAACTTCAGGTTGGTGTCCACGGGTGTGGCCATGGATTTACAATCCAACATATCAAATATTTTCAATATTTCTACTACATACTTTCCCTAGTTCAGAAATATTCCTTCCGGGATCTGCCACACTTCCAGCCCTAGGAAATAATGCATCAATCCAAAACCTTTCATCTCGAATTCTTCAACTAAATTCTTCTTGCAATCTGTGATCTGTTTCCCATTTCCTGTCAAAAATAGATCATCCACATACAATAATAGTATGATAGGTTCATCATCCATAATCTTCATATAAAGGTTAGGATCATCTTTACTCTTGGTAAATCCCATGCTTATCAAGAAGCTATTTATTCTACCATATCAATTTCTAGGATCTGGATTTAGTCCATAGACATCCTTTTTCAACTTGCATACATGAGTCACTCTGTCTTTGAATTCAAATCCTTGTGGTTTTTTGATGTAAACATCTTCTTCAATCACACCATTAAGGAAGGTTGTCTTTACGTCCATTTCGTGTATGTCACACTTCACCATGGAAGCAAGTGCCATGATGGTTCTGATAGAAGTGTACCTTGCTACTGGAGAAAATATCTCTTCATAATCAATACCCTCTTTCTAAGAGAATCCTATAGCCACAAATCTAGCCTTGTACTTTTCAATACTTCCATTAGCAACATGTTTTATCTTGTAGATCTATTTTGAAGATACCACACTCTTGTTTTTTGGTTTTGGAACTATATCCCAAAAAATATTCTTCATTATCAACTGGTATTCTTCAATCATTTCTTCAACCCATTCTTTCTTCTGTGCGAATTCTTCATAGTCGATGGGTTCTTGATCTACAAGGTCAGACATCAAAGATACATAATTGGAGTATGGATTTGATCTTTTGGTGGTTCTTGTGGATCCTTCTATAGCTCCATATCTCTCTTCTTCTTGTATCATTTATCTTACCAAAGTAGGTTTTCTCTTTCAAGAGATATCCATAGTAGGAGGTTCCTGAGGTTCTAGCATATCATTATCTTCATATCCTACTATTTCAGGAGAGGATTCAACTTCTATCATTCTAGGAGGTACATCCTCTTCATGTACTTCTTCAAGCTAACACCTTCTATATTTATTAAGAGTTGTCTCTTCATCAAATGTTGCATCCCTACAAATATAGATATGATGGAATCCTAAAATGTATTTCCTGAAGGCTTTGGAGACTTTACAGTATCCAACAAATATTCCCTTCTTTCCAGAAGGATCCAACTTGGTTCTCTTCTCTTTTAGAATATGTACACATATTGGGAAGCCAACTATATTGATAAGTCTTACTTCAGGTTTCTTTTCTGTATACATCTCTTCAGGAGTCTTGAATCCAAGAGCAATGTGAGATAATCTATTCTGCACATATACGGTTGTTCTTGCTGCTTCATCCCATAGGCGCATGGGGAGGTCTTGGTCATGAATCATGGTCATCACTACTTCCATAATAGTTCTATTCTTTCTTTCCACAACACCATTATGTTGGGGGTTATAGGAAGTGGTTAGTTCCCTATTGATTCCTTCCTCTTTACAGAATGCTTCAAATTCCTTTGAAGTGTATTATCCACCATTATCTGATCTTAGTGTCTTGATTCTTCTTTATGAGTGGTTCTCCATCAAGGATTTGAATTCCTTGAATTTTCCGAACACTTCACTCTTGTTCTTAAATAATTATATCCAAGTATTTCTTGAATAGTCAACAATAAATGTGGTATAATACTCACATCCACTTAATTATATGTAGGGAATAAGACCACATACATCATAATGGATTAATTACAATGTACATTTAGTCTTTGTTTCACTTTTTGGAAAGGAATTCTTGATGTTGTTTCCTCTTGCACATCCTTTGCAAGTTCCCTCATGATCAATATTCAGATCTGGTAACCCTGCTACCACCTTGATTACATAGGGAAATGATTTGTAGTTGATGTGAGTAAGCCTCCTATTCCACAATTCACTTGAGTTGGTAGTCTCATGGACAAGGGCTGTCTCTGGATGTCCTTTGATTTTATACAGTCCTCCTTCTTCTTCTCCAACTATTACAACATATTCAAGTTTCTTTCCTCTGGACCAAATAGCTACTTGTCCATCTATAAAAGCAACTCTATATCCTTTCTTATCTAGAGAAGAGATGAAAAGTAAGTTCTTTTTCAAACCTGGTACATATCGTACTTCCTTCATCTTCATGGAAGCCCCAAAGTCAAGGTTATAGATTTATTCACCAATACCTTTGATGGGATGTTTATAGTCATCTCCCAATGATACCTTCTGAAAGAGTTATTTTATTCAAGTCTTGATAGACTTTACTTCTTCCCTGCCATGTGCTTTGAAGAACCACTATCAATAAGCTATGTATCTTCTCTAGGTGTTCCAAACCCAAAGAATGCAGAGAATAATACATATTCTTCTACACCTTCACCTCTAGTTAGTCTCTTTTGAGGTATTTCTTCTTCTTCATCCTCATCTTCAGCTAAATGATCATGATGTCTCTTATTGTTGTTGTTCTTGTTTGGTGATGGACAATCTCTGGCAAGATGTCCTATATTATGACAGTGGTAGCATTGGTACTTTGTGTAATCCTTCTTGTTCTTCTGAAGCTTCTTCTATGAGTAGAGCTTCTCTATTGGCTACTCTAGATTCTTCTTGAATACAATCTTCTCATACAATGTCAAGCTTCATACTTTATTTTCTGGCACACAGATTCTGTATGAATGAGTCCCAAGGTCTAGTGAGACCATTGAGAGGAGTCATAACTAGTTCATCCTCATCAAGGATGTCTCCAATAACACTCACTTTTCCTATGAACTGGGAGACCCTTGTGAAGTAATCTTGAATTGATTATCCTTTGCTCATCTTGGTTCCCTTCAGTTGAGCTCTCAGATTCATCTTCATGTTGATGTTCCTTCCCTCATACATTTTAGAAATTGCATCATATATTTGCTTTAGTGTCTTCTTATATAACACTTTAGGGATCAAGCGATCTTTGATAGAATCAATAATGATCCTAATTTACTTTATTAGGTCTTGTTCATGCTTCTCGTTGGATTCAACTTCTATTGGTTCTGCAACTTCAACTTTGATGTACTTCTCAAGGCCATTATTGTTCAGAATGAGACTAATCCTATACTTCCAAACTAGGAATTTTTCTATGCCTTCTATCCTGTCCTCAAGCTTAGTGCTTGGGGCCATCCTATCTAGTAGGTCACTAAAAAATGAAATTTCTCATAATGGAAATATGACCTTACTAGGAGATGTGCTTGACTGAGGTGAGTTGGTTGGTTCAACTGATTTATGGATATCTCAAATCTTCACCCTTCAAATCCTAATTGTTTTCTGTAGTTTTTTTGTTCAGGGCCAAACCAGGGTTTGGATTTCTCGGAGATTCAGCCACCCAAAAACTTTAATCCTAGGATAAATATATTTTCTCTAGGGAGGCTCAACTTTTTATGCAAGCAGGTCTTCCAAATTCCAACTTTTGCAGAAACCCTAATTTATTTTGGAGAGGGGGGAGAGAGAGTTTCACCTTGTGAAAGTTTTCCTATTTAGGTTATCTCTGATACCATGTTAATATTTCATATGCTAGACTAGATATCATTAATATTCAATTCAAATTCACAGCAGTAGCATATGTAGAATCACTGAAAGAAATATAATCACAAGATAGACACAGTATTTATCATGGGAAGCCCTCAAGGGGAAGAAAACCCAGCAAAACTTCCTCTCTATAAGATGTATAANTCTCTCTCTCTCTCTCTCTCTCTCTCTCTCTCTCTCTCTCTCTCTCTCTCTCTCTCTCTCTCTCTCCCCCCTATGCGCTACTTAAGTGAGTGATTTTGTGTTCAAATAAGAATCACATCTCTCCTATTTATACACATTGAGCCAAATAGTTTTAGCCTAAACAGGTCAGCCCCACTAAACTATCTAGGCCGACTTCACCTATGAAGACTCAAAACAGTATTTTATATTATTCATTAGGGTACTAATGACCTGACTTACAATGGATGCTTTACCTCATGACTCTATGATGACCAATTACAATAGTAACACCCCGACGAAGGAATAATAATATCTCCCTTGGGTTACATCAGTAAAATACATTTAGAATATATTTTGAAGTTACAATATTTCAACATTGACAAGAGATTGTTTTCCAAAACTAAGACTATATTCAGGTGCATTAGTCATCCACCTATAGGATGGTGTTTTTAGAATAATTTTCTCTCTCTCATTGAGGAAATGGCAGTCATTTTCCCATATCCACTTGAGCCAGTTTTCCAGTAATGACAAATTTCATCAATTACAATTACTTGTCCAAATTTTCGGGTATTTGAAAGTATGAAATGAAAATATAAAAAACAGAGAATAATAAAAACTCACATTCTCCAATTTGAATCACTCAAGCAAGCCAAATATTGAACCCTATATGTGAATTTTGGTGAAGCAATTTTAGGATAAAATTGAAAATATTGAATAGTGGAGTAGTGGTGAATGTTAAAACACATCAGGTTCAACTTGAATCATTCATTTTGATGATGTAACGTTCTTACTAGCACATGAAGAATGTTTTTATTGTTGTGTTAGATCAAATAATGTGAATTTAGTTCTTGGATAAAAAGGTAAACAACCATTTAATTTTTTCCTCATAAAAAATAATATTATATTTCAAGCATAAATGCAATACATTCTTAGACAAACTCTAGTTTGTCCTATAAAATGACCCCAAGCTTCTTCAGCAAACAGAAAGTTCAAAATGATCAACACATTTGATCTTGGAGCAGCTAATAATTTATAGAACCAAAGTCCATATACATATAAATTGCACTTCATATAACTATAAAAAAGAAACCTTGTCTACATAACTAAATACTAATAAGGGAGAAAATCTATTTAGACTAGTCCAACGCTAATTTTAAATGGGTTTCCCCCCAAAGATGAAGAAAATACCACTTTTGTTTGGTTTTAGTTTTTTGAAAAATATACTTTATGTTTTTTGTAAGTGCATATATGAGCCGGGCATGTTTCGATGATTATAGAAGACTAAACTGAGTATTTTTTAGGAAATTTTGAATACAACACAACATTATGCTCTCAATAGCCACATGCTACAAAATGTATATCATTGTTTCAAACATTCACATTTCATATATCAAGAAAAATTTCATGGAAAATAAAAACCATTCATAACATAACATTAAAATGCCAAAACATTTGAATACAAGAAATAAATAATTTATATATACTAAATGATATAATTCAGTATACATATTACACCAAACAATATAAAATATTTATTAATGAAAGGAAAACAGTTTAGAAATCCAAATGGGGTACACCAGTCCTCATCCCTAATCCATAACAATGATGGAAAGGATCCCAGTGGTGTGAATCCCATGAAAAGTGTACTTGTACACGAGGTTGTAGGCTATTATACAAATAGCGAAATCTAAATTTTGGTCCCACTCTCCATTTACCAAGAGGTTGAGTCTGATCACTTGAGCCCGAAGTTGGTTGATATCTATCAGGAAAGGTTGGCCATGTATAGAAAATTGCCTCCTCAAGATTCTCCTAGCCTTCTATGCTGAACTCTAGAGAATTATTCTTCTTTACAATCCCAGGAGATACATAATGCATTGCAATTAGTTCAAAAGTAAACATGAAACTTTCATTTGAACAAGGAATTTCAACATAAGATTCACCGCGTATAATGTTTCGAGACCTTATGTGATTGAAAATTTTGTAGGAAAGAAGATGAATATTGTGGTGATGTACTCAATTGGGCTTCAATACTTCGATATATGATGGCAATGCATTGTGTGTTCCATATTCAATAGAGGAAACTAATCTCGCAGTCACGACTTCATTGTCACCTTTTGTTCCAAGAAGTTGAAAAGTGGTGTGCTTATCATCATTCGTACATTAGTAGCAATAAAACAACAAAAAAAGTCCTTTTCAACTACTAGTTCCCCACCTTTTAATAGAGATCGTAGTAAATAAAACATCAATAAGGCCTACAACCTAGAAGAATATAACATTAGATACTATGAATATTTTTTTATATATGAGTTGAAGAATATATAAAAAAATATACACATGTATACTAACCATCAATTATTTCAGTTGGTATCAACTGACCTTGTTTTGTGTAGAACACCTCTTCTGGATGCAAATTTATGCCTCTGGGAATATAGTGGCCTCTACCAAAAATATCTACATGATTTTCAAATATTCTTACCCAACAAAATGTTCCACCAATTGAGACATCTACTAAACAATCCAACACTTCTAAATGGTATGGAATTTTCAGTGACTCATCTTCAGACATTCCAGGAAAATTTTCATAATAAATATGAACATACATGCCTTCCTTTATGGTAACATCAAATGGATTTGTGCTATGCAGCAACAACCCATCCATTTGAATGAATTTATTTCTACCAATCTTAAAAAAATGACCATTTTTAGTCAGTAGCAAAGTCACATCTGAACATGATCCCCTATAAAACCCTCGCTTGATGACTGTAGTTGACTATTTTTTATGATTTTCATCTAGCCCACTTGAAGTTAATTGTGATTTTATTTTAGAAATTGAAGGATGGTGCAACATAATATTTCCACTTCCATCTGCATACACCATTTGAACATGAAGGACATCATCCATAGTATGTGTCCATGTGTCATTGGTGCTAACAGTGTAAATAATTGGACAATCACCATAAGGAACCAATGTTGACAACTCTACATTTTGTGTATGTGACTCATCTATAACTTTGCAGATAATGATTTCTTCTAAACTATTTTCTCTTTTAAGAAGAGCAATTGTATCAAAGTTTGGAGACTTTCCCTTAACATATTGTAGAGTTGAACAACCTCAGAGTTGATAAGGTATTTCCTTATCATTAGGTTGGTTCTCAATATCATTACCTTTGGATACATCATCGTCAATCCAATAATCAGTTTCTGCAAGTCTATATACTTTTCATGACTTTTGTCTCTGTATAGACAATTGTTTCTTCATTTTTCGTCACTTTTCTCATTCAACAAGTATTTGAAAATATTCTTCCAAAATATATGGAGGCAATGACTTCCATTCTTTATGTTGCAACAAAACATGCTCTATATTGAACATGGGAAAATTTATAAGAAGTAAAATTCTGCAATCACGACAGGAAGCCAAAAATACCTACACAGGTTACACGTGACATCTTAATTGGAAAGGAAGAGTGAAAAAAAAAATTATTGATAAAGGAATAATATAAATACTACATAAATTCTAACCTTCGATAAAAAATTGGATATCTTTTCTCCTTCTAAACAAGCTTTTATATTCACATAAAGATGGTCCAAACTAGTTTCTGCAGAAAACAACAACAGGGAAAACTTAATTACTCTACATATACAGTATGTGATAAATAATTTTATAGACTGCTTAAATACAGAAATTGCACAGGGGTGGCATGGGGGGAGGGGTTATCTTTGACCCAGGTGGAAATATCATATATTCTTATGCTTGGGGACTAGCCAAAAAAATGAATAATCAAGCAGAATGGATTAGATTTGGGGACTCTTAGATTGTCAACAATAAAATGTATAACATTCAGGAAAGGATAGGAAAGGATCTTGAGAGAAAACATAAAATATTTGTATCCTTCATATCAGACTTGGAGTTGGTATAATTTTATCATATAAAGCGAAACGACAATCAATTGGTTGGAAAGTGGTCCATTATTGCACTAGTCGATTAACAGAAAGAAAAAATGAATATTGTTAGTCTATCACTGCGCCATCAGTTTTTGCATAACATTTCAAGGAAATCAATTTAGGTTTTATCACAAACCGGTTGATGAGTTTGTATATTTTGTTAAAGCAAGGTAAGAATGTAATTTTTTTAAGCACAAAAAACTGAAAAGAAAAAAAATCTTACAAGTCCTATCTCTACACCATTGATTTTTCTCAGAGGATTCTAAGGCAGTCCAGTTTGGTTTGATCAAAGATTTGAGGCATTGAATCAGTTGGTCGAAAAGCAGTCCATCACTACACCAGTCGATTAAAAGAAAAAGTAAAATAATTATATATTGTCAGATGATCACTATACCATTAATTTTTTTCACAAGATTTAAATGCAATCAATTTTTGTTTGATCTCAAACCTATTGATATGTTTGTAGATTTTGTTTAGATAGGGTAAGAATGTAAAATTTTTCAGCACATAAACCTAGAAAAAAATACTTACCAGTCGTATCACTACACCATCAATTTTGCTCAAAGGATTTCAATGTAGTCTGATTTGGTTTGATCTGAGAGATTGAGTTCACATATTTCGTTCAAACTAGGTAAGATCTAAAACACAACATGACTTTGCATATTTTGTTTAGGGTAAGATATAAAACAAAATATGTAATTTTTTTAAGCAATAGAGGGTTTCTCTCTGAGGCATATTTTGTAAGCAATAAATGTTCCACTGTAATTACAATCAACTTGGAAACATAAAACAAATTTGAAAAAATATAACCTAGGGCACATAAAACTGGAAAACAAAATTATTACCAATCGATCACGATAACATCAGTTTTCTTATGAGGATTTCAATAAAATCCTATTTGGTTTCATCATGGACCGTGTGATAGGTTCATAGATTTCGATCAAGTACGGTATATTGAAAAAATACGCATATGGGTGCATGCACGAAGATGGTTCCACTTTTTAGTGCCATTATATAAATCCAAAACACAAGTCTGAAAATGAAATATTCTTATATAACTTTTGATTTCCTTTACCATTTCGCAAGAAAACTATATGGTTCACTAGAGGAGAGTGATCTCTACAATATTATATATATAACTCTAGAATTTCGTTAAGTTTATCCCCTAAAGTGTTGCACCTACACATAATGTTTTCGTTTCAAGGTTTTCAGACTTCAATATTTAATAATAAAAAATTAATTTATGATTTTTTTTTAAAATTAGTATTGTACTAGTACCATATGTCCTTTATATGTTTGCAAGATTTTATCCAAAAATGAAATCATTTACCTCCTATAGTGTTGCACCCACACAAACATATATGTAATGATGTGCTGAAAATATGAAAATCCAATTTACGAGAAACTAATTTTACAATCATTTACACAACTTTTATATAGATAAAAGTTATATATTATGAAATCTTATTCAATTACCTAACTTTTGTCTTTTTACTTCATATTCAAATCAATTAGGGAATTACCTCTAATTGTCACCTAAATTCATAGGTTCCATGTTTTTCAGTGTTATGTGGCATCTAGAGCACCTTTAAAGGAGTCTGTGATTATGAATTAACCCAAATCTCATTTGCAAACATATTTTGGGTTTGATATTTTGGGGGAAATAAAAAAATGAAATTGAAGGGATGTTGATGTATTTGTAACTTCTGAATGTATTCACTTATATTGTACCCCGATGTTCCTATTAGGATAATCATTTGTATTTCATTGTACCCCGATATTCCTATAGGGAGAGTCATTAATATAATAAATTCATGTAAATTCCATGAGGTTAACCCTTTGTTGTAAGTTGGGGCAATAGTCCCCACAATTGAGTTGAGGTTAACCCTCCTTGTTGATCATGGGGGAAAGTCCCCACAGTTGAGGGGCACTAGGGTTATTAGACTCTCCTAGAGATGTTGGCCCTGGTAAGTAATTGTCAAGTTGGAAACTAGTATAAATAGAGAGTGAGACTCTCTATTTGTCACATACTCTCACTCAACTAGGGCGCATGAGTGAGAGAGGAAGTGTTGGCACAAGTGAGAGAGATCTGCTATCGGATATCATCTTTATGTTTTTGGGTTTTACTTTTTCTACTAGTGCTCATTCTATCTCTGAGGAAGTTACAAGATTTTCTCATTTATGGTTTCCCCGAGGAAAATTCTTGTTGTCTCTTGTCTCTTGTGATTATTGTTGTGCATGTTATTATCTCAGATAAGATCCTCAGATCATATTGCTTAAATGATAAAAATATAACATGGTATTAGAGCTAACATGAGAAGAAGACACTGTGCAGCTGAAGAAGCTAGGGATTCTTAGTTTTTGGGTCTCTCTCCACATATCATCAACAAAATAAGGATAGGATAACTCTCCATTGAAGAGCGCATCTTTCTATCAAAGCAAAATTTGATTCTGGGCTTTTTTAGTTTTTGCTGCAGGAAATTAGGGCTTTTTACAGAAGAGGAATTTTTGAGTGAGCCTGACATAGGATTTATCTCCTCATAAAAATCTAAGTTTAGAGACCAAGGTCAAATTTTTTAGTTGAGTGAAACTCCGGGAAAGTCAAACCCTAGTTTGACCCCAGGCCTAAAAACCCTAAAATACTAAAACTGGTAGTTTTGGTACATTCGCTATATATTGGGATTGAAGACGTCGTAGGAGCCAAAATTTTCACAGGACAAAGATAAAATCTTGATGTACCCTCGGTAAACATTTTAGCCTCAGATTCCCTATATTCTGGGAGATATGATTCCTCCAAATCAGGGTTCCAACCTCTTCCAGGATTCATCCCTAAACAGGACACCTAGGGAGAATTGCTATATCTTGGGATACGAAGGTCCACATGAAATTTTTCAAAATGTTCCAAATAGGGAATGGACTCTACTTTTTGTGGTAAAAGGTTCAGTCCTTGATGATGAAATAGGGACATTTGGAAGTCCATACAAGTTTGCTATGTTGAACAGTCCTGAAATAAGTCACCTTGGGAAAAATCTCATAAGACCCAATTGGTGAAATAAATTATTCTAAAACGTGTGGTGTTAGAAAGAAGACATATGAGGACACCTTAGAATGAAATTTCAGACATAGAGGAGTAGTATTTTTGGAGATATCGCAGAAAAATTATTAGACATTTCTGTAGAAGAAATTGGAAAACTAGGGCTTCCTGTTATGGGAGTTTGCCTCCACTGTTTTCAGAAAAGGAGTACATTGGACAACTCGCCTTGAAGAGGTATATCTTTCTCTTCATTCAGAATTTCTAAATTCCAATTTTTTAAAATTAGGGTTTCTCTGACAAACCCTAGATCATCCAGCTTCGGAACCAGCACGAACACCTCAAATCGATAAGATCTAATCTTTTGCTATTCATAGTTGAGGTTCTCATTTCAAAATGACTAATCACACCAGCTTGATGACAAGCTTGGTGAATCTGAAAACTTCCAAGCATGGAAGTATAGGAACTCCGTGATCCTTCAAGAAATTGACTTGGATTAGTATTTCAATAAGAAAGGTTTAGGAGACAGAGGGAGATGAGGCTAAGGTTAGAGCCAAGAGAATCATTTCAAATTCTATTAAATATCATATCATCCCTCATGTGTCATCCCGAAATGATAGTAAAAGGAAGTTTTCAATGCTATGACGAAGCAGTCAAAGAAAAATAAGATACTATTATAACCACCTTGAATGGCCTCCCAAGATCATGGGAATCATTCATCCAAGGAATGTGTGCCAGAAGGAAGTGATTACCTTCAGCAGACTCTGGGAATATTGCACACAAGAAGAAGCTCGACTTGTAACTTAAGATCAAGCTCTCACAATTCAAAGAAGATCCCTCAAGCAATGAGGAATATGAAGGACTCAATTCCTGAAGAACCTCTTATCCATCTTAGCATTTGGATAAGAAATGATGATGTCATGAATGAAGAAGATGATAAAGATGAAGGATTAAGAAGGATTCTACCCATGAAATGAATCAAAGATAAGTATTCAATTTTCATTTCATGATATTTTTTTGTTATGCATTTTTCTATATTCAGTTGATATGTTATGCATGATAGAATGTTTGCATGAATGACAGTATACTACTAATATGCATGTGATGGGTAAGTAGCTCATGGTGCTATACAACTCTCCATTGCTAATTATCTAGAATGAAACCTTTTTGCTGACATATTGGATTAGTGCAAAATATCAATGATGTCATGGTAGATATGGAAGGCATCTAGAAAGTTTTCGTGAGATATGGATGAATGTTGTATTGGCTAAAATAGTTGCATGATTGTATCTTTATGAATAAGAATTTTCCATTATGAATATGCCTTATGAAATGTTTCTAACTATACAAATAATGCATTTGACTTGTAGGAAAGATCGCATGCAATCGCCTACAAGAAAACAAGGATGAGACTTGTTCCGAAGAACAAGTGATGACAATTCAAGAAATTATCCAAAGTGAAGAATAGTATGACGAGACCTCAAGAGGCCTTAGAGACACTCTGGTTATGTGACACTATTGAACAACATCATTGATGCAAAGCCTTCCAGCTATGAAGAAGTAGCCAAGAAGAAAGGGAAGGATAATACCAGTTCAAGACGAATGATGTCTAGGATACAGTATCAAGACCTGAAGGGAAGTCTGTAATCTATTCCATATGGATCTACATGATCCAGCATGCAGCAAATGGCAACATCGTGGGATACAAGGAAATATTCATAGCACAAGTATTCTCATGGAAAGAAGGCATAGACTATGAAGAGACATTTGCAGCCACTAGAAGTTAAGACACATGATAGGCAGATTCATGTGTACAAATTAAACAAGGCCTTGTACGAGCTTAGAAGACACCCATGGGATAGAACACACATAAGGAGCTTGAATATCACCTAGAGTGATGAAGATATTATCCTTTTCTACAACGTTGAAGATGAATTCCTATAGAGGATGACAAGCTCACAGATGGGTGCAAGAAGAATGTTTTCAAGATAGAGGATCTTGGTATCCAGTGACCCTAGATGGATACATAGAATATTAATAGCAGAGGAAGCTACTTGTTAGTCCAACACATAATACATAGAGTAGGGAAGGTAGAGGGAGAATGATGCTTTGCTTCAGAGGGAGTAACTACAGAATATCTTAAGGTTTGACATGGTATGATAGGATGGAAAGATTACTGATGGCTCTAGGATTTACTAAGAGTAAAGAGGATTCCAACATTTACTTCAAGGTTGAAGACCAATGATGCTCCTATTATATGTCGATGACTTGTTCCTGATAGAAAAGAGGAACTCATTAAAGTTGCAAGAAGGAGACTTGCTGCCGAGTTCGAGATGAAGGACTTGGATATGATGCACTACTTTCCAGGCATGGAGGTGTGGAAAAATGTAGATGGAATATCCCTTGGACAAGGGAAGTATGTAGTGGAGATCCTCAAGAGGTTCGAGATGATGGACTACAAGGCCATGATTATACCTATGGCATCGAACTTGAAGCTATTGAGTGATGCTTCATCAGATATGATTGATGCCATGATGTATCGTCAAATGATTTGTTCCTTGATGTACCTAACGAATACAAGACTAGATATTTTCTTTTCTTTGAACACATTGAGACATGTTCATCTGATGGTTGCAAAGCTTGCATTGAGGTACCTAGAGGGTACAGTTGATTATGGGATGAAGTATGAGGTGAATCAGAAGATTAACCTGGAAGGTTATGTTGATTCATATTGGACAAGCAGTTCCATTGATAGGAATATCACTTCAGGGTGTTGCTTCATTATGAGATCAAGTGTGATCTCTTGGTTTAGTAGGAAGCAGTCCTGCATGGCATTGAGTATAGCCAAAGCAGAGTATGTCATAGCTTGTTTGGCTAGTTGTGAGGAAGTGTGGTTGAGGAAGCTACTATCTGATTTGTTTATTCTCCAGTTGGATGCTACTTGCATATATTGTGACAAACAGATTTGTGTGAAGTTGTCGAAAAACCTGGTGTTCCATGACAATTTGAAGCATATCAAGATCAAATATCACTATGTCAGGGATATGGTGTATAGAGGAGCAGTGAAGCTCCATTATGTTGTGACAGATGAATGGATAGCTGATGTGTTGACCAAGCCATTAGCCAGAGTGAAGTTTGAGTACTTTAGGGAGAAGCTTGGTGTTCTCTAGATCGAGGTTCCTTCTAAGAAGAAGTGATAAGTCCATGAGCCCTTTTGACATGGTGGTAGGATTGGTTCCTCCCATGGTCAGAGATAAGTGTAGATCCTTTTTGACATGGTGGTAGGATGTGTTCCTCCCATGGTCAGATATAAGTGCAGAGCCTTTCTGACATGGTTGCGGGATGTGTTCCTCCCTTGGTCAGATATAAGTGCTGAGCCATTATGACATGGTTGTGGGATGTGTTCCTCCCATGGTCAGATGTAAGTGCAGAGCCTTTCTGACATGGTTGTGGGATGTGTTCCTCCCATGGTGAGATGTAAGTGTAGAGCCTTTCTGACATGGTTGTGGGATGTCTTCCTCCCATGGTCAGATGTAAGTGCATAGCCTTTCTGACATGGTTGCCGGATGTGTTCCTCCCATGGTTAGACGTAAGTCTAGAGCCTTTCTGACATGGTTGCAGGATGTGTTCCTCCCATGGTCAAATATAAGTGCTGAGCCTTTCCGACATGGTTGCAAGATGTGTTCCTCCCATGGTTGGATATAAGTGTTGAGCCTTTCCAACATGGTTGCAGGATGTGTTCCTCCCATGGTCAGATATAAGTGCTGGGCCATTCTGACATGGTGGCAGGCTTGGCCTCCCATGGTCAGATGTGAGTGTTGGGCCTTTTTGACATGGTTGCGGGATGTGTTCCTCCCATGGTTAGATGTAATTGTCGAGAGGGCCTTTCTGACATGGTTGCAGGATGTGTTCCTCCCATGGTCAGATATAAGTGATGAAGAAGATGAATACCTACGTGGAGGCTAGGCCTACAACCAGCATGAAAAAGGGCTAGCTCTGTATAAATTCCTGTGATGAGTAGAATTGAGAGATAACACGATTTGATCAAGATAGAGGAGCAGTGATGATGATGATCCAGCGATGATCCAGCTTTGATGATGATCTAGAGAAGAAGAATTGTGCCGATGAATTGTGTCAAGAGAATACCTTCCTAGTTAAGAGGGTGTGTTGATGTATTTGTAAATTCGGAATGTATTCACTTATATTGTACCCTAGTGTTCCTATCATGAGAATCATTTGTATTTCATTGTACCCCCATGTTCCTATCGGGATAGTCATTAATATAATAAATTCATGTAAAGTCAATGAGGTTAACCCTCCATTGTAATTTGGGGCAATAGTCCCCACAATTGAGTTGAGGTTAAACCTCCTTGTTGATTAGGGGAGAAAAGTCCCCACAGTTGAGGGGCACTATGGTTATTAGACTCTCCTAGATATGTCGGCCCTGGTAAGTGATTGTCAAGTCAAAAACTAGTATAAATAGAGAGCGAGACTCTCTATTTGTCATATACTCTTACTCAACTAGGGTGCATGAGTGAGAGAGGAAGTGCTGGCACAAGTGAGAGAGATGAGTTGTCAGAGATCATCTTTATGTTTTTAGAATTTACTTTTGGTACTGGTGCTCATTCTATCTTTGAGGAAGTTGCAGGGTTTTCTCCTTTATGGTTTTCTCGAGGAAAATTCTTGGTGTATCTTGTATTTTGTGCTTATTGTTGTGCATGTTATTATCTCAGGTAAGATCCTAATATCATATTGCTTAAATGATAAAAATATAACAAGGGATTTTTTCATTGTTACCCTCTTTTGAAAATTTTGATTTAACCCCACATTGAATCATGTACCAAACTCCATTGTTTCTCGTGCAACCGGAAAAAAAATCAAGAAGAAATAGGGGTTTGACTAATTACATGGTTAATGATGTTAATTAAATTTTAATTTAGTTTTAATTCATTTATTATTTAAGATACATTTTGGTGGTGGTAATGTCTTACGTATTTTGTTCTATTTAAAGCCTATAGTGATTCATGGTTCACTCACATGAGATTGTGTTTGCAAGGTGAAGGTTTTGGTTGATGTGATTCCACTTTTCATTCTTATTTTTCTCAACATTTTAATCTTCACATAATATGTCCATTGTTGAAAGCTTAGGTGTTGAAGGGGCATGTCACACTTGCAATTTATTAGAGAATACAAACTCACATCATGTTTTTTTTCCAATAATAAATGTGGTATGATTTTTATCATGTTTTTTATGATTTCTAGCCACAATTACAATATAATATTATATTGTAACTTTACCTTTTATCATGATGTGATCATGGATTCTTTTTTAGGCCTTTTGAAATCTAGGGCACTCTTAATGATTAGGGTTATTTTGGAGTTATTAGGGTGTTATTCTATCCTAAGAATATTGGTTCGATGAAAGTGTTATAGAGATGAAAAGATATGATTATTTTATGCCTTGTCATGTTTCTATTTACTGACATTTATATGTTGTTAGTGGATGCTACTCTTGATGGAGAGATGCTACATGGTTTTATATAGCTAAACTGAATTTGACCCAGTTGTTTAAAATGTGATTTTATTAGGATTTTGCTCTAAAATTATTACTGTATCTAAGGAATTAATGAGAGTGTATATGTTCATATTTTATGTTTGGTGTTTTTGATATTTGGGATGTTTATAATATAAATGAATTTACACTAATTATAATGGCGGAGCTAGAGTGGAATGGTCATTATTTTGGTTGTA
This sequence comes from Pseudotsuga menziesii, assembly GCA_001517045.1. Taxonomy (NCBI): domain Eukaryota; kingdom Viridiplantae; phylum Streptophyta; class Pinopsida; order Pinales; family Pinaceae; genus Pseudotsuga; species Pseudotsuga menziesii. Next base: position 935,645 of record LPNX010073550.1, on the reverse strand, counting down.
TTATTGTAGACTTTTCCAAAGTGTACTAGTAGATTCTTTTATTTGTATTGATAAGTTCATGACTGGTAGTTCTTTTTTATTTGTGTTTCCAATTTCATCAATTTTATTTGTCACCTAATTAAATTTTTTGGGTTTAGTACGTGTTTTACTATGTTTTGTTTTTTGTAAGGGTTAGTCAAAAGTAAAATGTTTTTTTTTATTTGTTTTGATGTGTAATTGCGATCATCATCTAGAAATGGATCTAGCTATGTATGATAAATATATGGCTTAGTTGAGACATGATACTTCATTTCCATCATGATTGTATATAATATGTACAGGGCATATTTGACATAATATGTAGAAATTATGTTATTTTATATCTGGTCTTTTGCATTCAATGAGGGTGCTAAAACAATTTTACCACATTTTGTATGCTTTCAAAATTTTGAACATCATGGTTAAAAAAACCTCCTTAGTTTATTTGAGAAAAAATAGTCTTTAACATAGTAGTTCTAATGATATGTGTGGTGATGCATTAATGTTCTTTCTATTCTTGTTAGTGTATGTTCTGAGTTCTAATAACCATTGCAAGTTTCTAACTAACTCTAAAAATATAAATCAAATGACATAATTCATATTTTGATTGTCAACAAAAGAAGGGAAAAGTTCCATTCACATATATAAACAAATAAGCAGGTTATTCTTTTCTTGGAGGGTTTCTTAAAAATGAGATATTTGGAAAATAAGCGAACTGGGAATTCATGCACAATATTAAGGTTATCATTCTTGATAATACTCCACATTTTAATAATGGTTCATGGGTACATAATCATTCGATAGTGTAAAGTGTTCAAATCTATGAGTTTGTCGGTATGTCAAGATTTGGGTCCCCACATGTCCATTGGATAATTAAGGGATGAGATAAAAAGTGGAGTCCCCACTTTCCCTGAATCTAGTTAGTGTAGTTTTGTTTCACCAACACCTCTAGTTGTAAGTGACCCAATAATTCTTGTGAAATGTATAAATAAATCTCTCCTCTCATCATTCATGCATTTGTTCATTTGAGGGTCTAGGAGTTGAAAGAGTCGAGCTTTGGTATATGCTCTTCTATTACACTACCTTAGTAATATGTAAAATCAAAATTTGAGTCTAGCGAAAGATTCACCAAGAAGTTACAAGTTTTAATAATTTGATGAAAGAATCACCAAGCTTTTACAATATTTAATTCAGTGAAATATTCGTCAATATTTTAGAATATATTATAATTTAGTGAAAATTAGCCAATATGTTTACAATAATCTATAATAGAATGAAATATTAGCCAAAAAATTATATATACATACTATATTATTGATAAAATAACATTTACGTTTTCCTATATATTAGGGATATTCACCCATTTATTATACATATAAATTTTGGGGGTATTCTTAAAATTATCCGTGATGAAGTTCAGAATATTAGATAATAACTAAAGGCCTATAAACTTAATAAGTAATACTCATCACATGTTTCATATCAATATTGAACCAAACAATAGTTCTCTCACACAAATAATCACCAAAATACTTGGAATATTAAATAATCCATAAGAATGGAATATAGTATTCAATATTGGATATATAATAGATAATATAATGAGTATTTACAATGAAAAGGGATCCATATAAATAGATCCTCATGGTGACTATTCACCCAAATGAGGTGTCTCTTAATCACCCTAACTATAATTATTTTATTATTTAATTATTACTTATGATGTTCATAACATTGCCTCTCTCTTAGAAAGGATTTGCCCTCAAAGACTTATAATGTTGTCACATCGTTTCTTATGATGTCGTATATTTCAAAACATGTTGATACGAGATTCTAAGAGTATAGCATAACTTATGATATGTTGACGAATCAATCCATCCCAAATTGATTTGTTGTTGATTGTTGGGATTCCCTACTGATATGTTGTCAAGAGCATTGATCACATTAGTACCATTATCTTTTGACATTTCCCCCTTTTTAAGATATCAGTTTTATGATTGGGGTGTCGATAGAGAATCTTAACAACATTGTTTTATTTTATGAGCGTCATCTTTTGAGCATTGATATGAGCTGGTGTAATGTAACCATACCCCATAACATGGATTATTAAAAAAAATTCCTCAAGAACCCTGTTCTCTTTTCAAACACCGGGCATGGACATTAACTCACTCTTCCACCTTCATTCTCAGGCTTAAGAACCCCTATACATCACTGTAATAGTCATTCTACCATTAATATATCCATTCTATGCATGAAAAGCCTTCTTCTGCATTGAACCTATTCTTTCTGCACTTCTCCTTCCACCTTCTGCACTTCCTCTCTTCGCCTTTCTAACCTTGGAACTCGAGAGCTGGAAAATAAAAGGTTCAACAAAGTGAATGGTCATCCTTCCACCTTCTATACTTCCTCTTTCCATACTGCTGACTTCGAAAATCAGAAATTGGAAACATAATGTGTGATGAGGACACTTAATGGATCTTCTGCCTTCCTCCTTCCGCACTTTCACTTTCCTCCCTTCTGAACTCAAAAATAAAAAATTAGAAACATAAAAATCAACGAATTCCTTAAACCACCATTCTTCCTTCCACCCTTGGAACTTGGAAGTCGAAAACACAACCTATCGACGGACTTACTTTTCCACGTTCCTCCTTTCTCCCTTTTTCCTTCCACCTTCAGAACTCGGAAGTCGAAAACTATCAAATGAAGGAACCTATATCCTCATTCCCTCCTTTCACATTACACCTTCCTCCTTCCAAGGTGGAACTTGAGAATCAAAATACCAACTCAATACCTTAGCCTTTCTATGGTTTTCCACCTCCCTCCTTCTGCTTTCCATAAGCGGATCTTGGGGTGCGGAAAACCCACCTTCTACCTTAACTTTTTTGCTGATTTAACCTTACTCCTTCTGCCTTGTACAAGAGGATCCTGGAATTTGGAAATACCATATTCTACTTTATCTTCTTTATCTTGCCTCCTGCATTCTACCTTCCACTGCAGATCCCGGGGTGCGGAAACACTTAGATCAACTCCAAACTGACTCTTTAACCAGGATTTTCTAGCCTTCCAAGACTTAAGCAAAATTCATTTATCATGCAAGGAAAATATAAAAGTAAAATGCAGGGAAATTTCCACAAGTGAACCTCTACTTAATCATCATCAAGAACTCAACATGAACATAGTGATTCACCGACAATTACATGGCATAAACAACCATAACAAAGATAATTATGCAATAGTGAATCCTAATTCATTCATAGAAAGCTCTCTTCCTTATCAATTTATCATATTCATTCATAAGTAACTTCAATGCATAAGCAAGAGTAATAGAGAATACTTATCTTGATGGTTAAGTTGTCCCACAACTAGCTAGGTGATTGCAACGTTCCACCCTCGATCTGGGCATGATTTCCATAAGGAACTAGGGAACAACAAGCTTACAGACAACCCACACACATCAAAACATAGTCAAACAAACCTACAGTTGGATTTTTTAAACTCTTTAAAGAAACAAGCCAAAACACAACAAGACACAACCAAACCAACTAACAGTTGGGCTTATCGGGATGCTACGACAATGGAAAGGTAGAATTGTCATGCTAGTGAGATCAACCCTAGAGCTAAGGACACCTACACCAGATCTGGCTTGGACTCCACAACTCCTACACAACCCAACATAAGGAATTATTCCTTTCACTGCTACACAGTCCTTCAGGCCATACCTTCCCTTCTAGTGTCCTCCCGAGTGTGCAAGAAGTATTTACCAACCCCTCTTGATATTCCTGTGAGATTCCTCTCTTTACTAGGATTATCAACCAATATTGTCCCTTCTCCAATACTAAGTATTCAAACCAAAACAGGGATGCACAACACAAAAATCCTCCAAGAAAAACACAACACACGGCTTCACTCTGTAGCCTATGGAAAATAGGGTCTCATACCACAATGTCACTTAGACAAAACACTGTGGAACTACACTTTCGCATAGAGGATAGTTGAACCACCACACTGTGTGTCTCCAGAGAAAACCAATGATCCAGAAATGATTGAATGATAGCCTAATGAGAAACCACCACGCTCAGAAACAAAAAAACCTTCTCGCGCCTAGGGGAAAAGGATGGACTAGCACACATCACATGCTTTCTTGTTGTATAAGAAAGAATGCATCTTCCTAGACTGCAGACTTGCAGGCTTGCTCAATCAATCCATCACACTACCATGCCTTGTTCTACCCAAGGCATTAACAGCCTCACCAACTTCTAGAATAAATTGATGATTGAGGACAGAGGACAAAAAAGGTAGTTGAGGTTTCATGGGTTTCCCCATTGACATATGGTCACACCCTATTGGCTCAGGATTTTGACTAACTCCTCACCCTATCCCATGTGGAATCATGCCCCCGTATCTTTTAACATTTGCAGTCTCATAGCTAGCTGGGGTATTATATTAATTTGTACATTTACATGATATATCAAAATATATATACTATGCTTGACTTAGCACCAAAACCATAGGTATCAACCTCGATCACCTATCCACAAACATCAACCAATGGGAGGGCCTTGGCCTTGAGCTCCTCACCATGATTTTCATACAATATTTACATCATGCACAATTAAATACCATGGGGTCAAAACTAGGGTATTACAATCCATTCCCCCTTACAAAAACAATGTCCTCAGTGCTTTACCATCTTAAACAAAATACTACACTGGCACCTTCCTCAATGCTCCACAAAATTAAACAAAAATGGGTGTGCCAACTGCATGGCATCCTCCAACTCCCATGTAGCCTCTTTAGGACTGTAGTGCTCCCATTACACGTTTACCTATCCAATAGCTCGATTCCGGAGCACTGTGACCTTCCTTTTGAGGATGTGCAATGACTTAGTTTGGAACTCTCCCTTGGGTTCCACCTAAATCACATCCCAATCAATCACATTGTTAGGATCATGTACATTTTTCTTAAGCAAATAAACATGAACAACATTATGAGCCCTAGTGCTACTAGGAAATGCAAGTCTATATGCCACTAGCCCTATTCTCTCAGGAACTTCAAACATCCTACAATATCTAGGAGACAACTTGGCACAACTTCCAAGCTTCAAGGAACTCTTCATTTCCCTCACTCTGAGGTAAACATGATCCCAACCACTAAAATCTCTATCCACCCTATGCTTATCAACATAGCTTTTCTGTCTATCCTGGGCTACTTTCAGATTCTTCCTGATCTTTTCCACCTCCTGCTCCATCTCCTTGAGAAATCCTATAACAAGTACAACCCTATTCAATAGATTATCCTATGTCACATGTTTCCTACACCTTCTTCCATACAAATATTCATAAGGACTCATCCCCAAGGATGCTTGTTGTTCATTATTATAAGCAAATTCTACCAAGTGTAAATAATCTTCCCACTCGTTTGGTTTTCCATCACATACATACAAAGCATGTCTTCCAACACTTGATTCACTCTCTCTATCTTACCATTAGTCTAAGGATGGTAGGAAGTGTTGAAGTTCAACCTTGTTCCCAAATATGAAAACAAACCCTTCCAAAAAATGGAAGTGAACTTAGGATCTCTGATAGAGATTATTCCATTAGGAAATCCATACAAATTGAAAATGTCCTTCATGAATATTTTTGCAATGGAATCAGTCTTATAAGTGGACTTAACTGGTGTAAAATGTGATGCATTTTTCAACTTGCCCACCACAACCATGATGGAATCATGCTTCCTCCAAGTCATTGGAAATCCTGTGAAAAAATCCATGGAAACAACTTCTCGTTTCCATTCTGGAATCGGAAAGGGATGCAACAAATCTACTGGGTGTTGATGCTCAACCTTCACCTACTAACATTTCAAGCGCTTTGAAATATACTCAGCAATGTCCTTCTTCATTCCTAGCCAAAAAGGTTTCTTTATGGCTGTAGAAATTGTCCTCTGATATCTTGGGTGACCAGAATATGGATTCTGATGGATCTCATCCATAACAATTCTCCTCAAATATGCTACACTTGGAATTTAAATTTTGTTTTTATAGGTAAGAACCCCATCTTCTTCCAATTATATTCCTCATATCTCTTCTCAAGTCTTTGTTGCTGCAATTTGTCTTTTACCTGCACATACAATTCATCTTCAACAGTATGATTAACAATCCATTGTCTCAAATTTGATTGGAAAATACTAAGAGATGCCAAGTGCATTTCATGCACCTTCCTGTTGAGTGCATCAACCACTTTGTTTTTTTATCCTTTTATGTGTTTGATTTCAAAATAAAACTCACATAAAAACTCCATCCATCTAGCTTTCCTAGCATTTAGAGTCAGATGATCAAACAAATACTTTAGACCACAGTGGTATTTTATTAAGTCAATTTGTCTTCCCATTAAGTAATTCCTCCACATATTGAGATCATGTACTATGGCTTCAATTTCTAAATCACGAGTGGCATAGTTCTTCTCACGATCCTTCAATTTTATTGACTCATAACATGCCATGTGGTTGTCTTGCATAAGAACTCCTCCAAGTCCTTTCCCGCATGCATCAGTACACACCACAAAGTCTTTTTCTGGGTCTACAATTTTCAAAATTGGTGCACTTGTGAGAATATTCTTCAACTGCTGGAAGCTTTCCTCACACCTTGGCATCCATTCAAATTTGATCCCCTTCCTTTGCAAGGAAGTGATTGGATGTGAAACCTTGGAGAATCCTTCAATGAATCTCCTGTAGTATCGTGCAATGTCCCATAAAAGATGTTACATCTGTCACATGTCTTAGGGTAGGATAATTCATAATGGCCTCAATATTTTTAGGGTCCATAGATATGCCCTCCTATGAGATGATGTGAACCAAATAATGAATCCTATCTTTATAAAAGTCACACTTTCTTAGCTTTGCATACAAATTATGCTCCTTGAGAAATTGTAATGTCAACCTCGGATGGTCCTCATGCTCTTCCTTATTCTTAGAATAACTAAGAATGTCATCAAGGAAGACAAGAACAAACGTTTCTAGATACCTACTGAAAACACTATTCATAAGGCACATAAATGTAGTTGGTGCATTTGTGAGACCAAATGGTACCACTACAAACTCATAATGACCATACCTTGTTTTGAAGGTTGTCTTATGAATGTCTTCACCCTTTATTCTTACCTGATGGTAACCAGACCTTAAGTCAATCTTGGAAAATACCTTTGCTCCTCTCATTTGATAAAAGAGGTCATCAATACTAGGAAAAGGGTATTTGTTCTTCATAGTGACCTTGTTGATTTGTCTGTAATCAATACACAACCTGAGTGTACCATATTTCTTCTTCACAAACAGAACTGGTTCTCCCCAAGGAGACACACTTAGTCTGATATACTTCTTCTCCAACAACTATTGTAGTTGCATCTTCAGCTCTAGCATTTCGGTTGTACTCATCCTGTAGGGTTTCTTAGATACTGGTGCTACTCCTAGCACAAGTTCAATTGTGAAATCAATGTCCCTCTTTGGAGGAATCCTTGGAATCTCATTAGGAAAAACATCCCTGATTTCCTACAACACATGAAATTCCTCCAACCTAGGAGTTTCATTCTCTGTTGCCTCCAAAACATGGGCTACATACACTTTGCAACCTTTCCTACAAAACTTCTTCAGCTGCATGGCTGAAATATGCCTAACATAAAGCACCTATGGAATTCCTTTTGCAACCCTTAGGTTTCCTTCTTTATCTATGCATTCAAAAGTCTTGTTGTAACAAAGAAGCTTTACTCTTTGTGCTTCCAACCAATCCATTTGAATGAGGACATCATAGGAGCCAAGTGGTAGAACATTCAGATCTACATAAGTGACTAGCCCATTCATGACAAATGGTCGTTGCTTTACCATTTCACTAACCTTTCTCTTGGTTCCAATGGCTAGTTGGACTAACCATGACTTTCTATCCTTTAACTTCTTAAAATCAAAAACCTAAACTACACTAGGAGTAATATAATTGTGAGTAGAAATAGGGTTAATCACAATAGAAACAAATTGCTCAGCAACATTACCTGCAACTTCAACCACAGTTGACTGATGATCTTCCTCACGGTCCCCTAGTGCTGCATAATTCCTAGGGACAACCCTTGCTACTTGACCCTTTGTTTTTGCTTCTTGGATGTTGCAAGTTGGCCTTACATACCCCTCCTGATGAGGACAATTCCTACACATGTGGAGTCCTCCACTTCTTCACCAATGGAGAGGTTCTCTATTTTCTTTTAGATTTCTTGGCTTTTCCCCCATCTCTTTAGCTGGATGGTTCACAGCTTGTGATGGATTCTTTTGTTGGTTTCAGAAGTTAAAGGGTTTGAAACATCTCTTCCTCTGATCAAGTTTTCCATTCTTTAGTATCCCTCCATGTATTATGGTAATCAGGTTTTCCTTTATTTTGATCATAATAATACTTATAATTTCTTATAGCTTCTTCTAAAGTTCTGGGTTCATCAAATTCAATTTTGTCTTTCTAAGACTGAGGAAACTCACTCAGAAAATGTTGGATTTTTACTTTATCACCCCTGATATACCTAACATACCTTAATAGTTCCAAGAACTTATTGGCATACTCTTCCATGGTCTTCTGCCCCAATATCAGCTCATGGAATTCTTTACTCTTACCATCATAGTACCTATCAAAGAGGTACTTCTGTCTGAAAACATTCTGGAACCGTTTCCACACAATATTCCTTTAACTGATCTTCTTCACTTTCCTGAAGTGCTCCCACCATATCGATGTTCTTCCAGTCAAATTGAATATGGCTACCCTAGTATTCATATTTCCAGAGAAGTCTTGCACTTGAAAATATTTTATCATCCCAAGAAGCCAAGCTTCAACTTCTTGACCATTCTTTATCTCACCATTAAAGGTAGGCGGCCTTGCCTTTCTGAATTCATGATGCGAATGGATTTGGTAACGCCTCTTTATTTTGTTCCTGTGAGAAGAAGAACTTGAATTCCCAATGGATCCTTCAGAGTGAGATGACCTACTAGAAGGTATCTTTCTTCTTCTATCACCACTCCTACTTCTTTCCGGATTTACTGTTCAATGCTCTGAGTTCATCCTCCTCTAGATGTTTGTTAAACTCTGCAGCATGGATGCATTCAAATAATTTTTCTCTTCCTGAGCCTTAACCAATCTTTCATTACCTTCCTGGTAAATTTGCATCTCCACCCTTAAGCTTCTCATTGTGGCTGCAAAATGTGGCGGAGTCCCTTGGAATATTCTCCCATTATACTATGTCTCGTCATTTGCAATGTGAACATTTTCCCCCATAGCATATTCCTCGTGCTCATAGGGATATTGCGCATAATTCATGCCATATGTTCTCATGGCTGAGCAAAAAAAACACTTTTCCAAATGACATTATGATTCTGTAAAATGTCTTAACAACATCATTTGTTAGTTGTATAACAATTTCATAAGTAAAAACCATTTACTTACTGTCACCTGGCCTATTTAGGCCCTAATGCTGCAACCGGTAGCTTTGATACCAATATGTAGGATACTACAATGTTAGTATCAGAGGGTATTCTTATCTCTTTTTCACTATTCATTATGGCCCATCCAATCCCAATGTTGCAACCAGCAGCTCTGATACCATGTTGATGTAATTGTAACTTTGGAATGTATTCCCTTGTATTTCTTATCTATTGTAAGCCTATGTTTATTCCAGGATGTACTTGTGTCATGTCATGCCCCAATGTTCCGATCGAGAGGATCTATAATGTAAACAAGTCATGTCAAGTTATTGTGGGTAACCCTCCTATTGTCTAAGGGTTAAAGTCCCCGCAGTTCCGGGGCACTAGGGTTATTAGACACTCCTAGAGAGTTCAGCCCTAGTAGGGTTTTAGTCATGTCAGGAATTAGTATGAATAGAGAGCTGGCCTCTCTATTTAACACACACTCATCCACACTCAGTTGTATTGCATAGCTGAGGAAGAGAAAGACACTGGGGCAAAGAAGAAAGAGGTTACTACTGTCGGTATATCATCTTACTGTTTTGGGGGTTTTACTTTTGGTGCTGATTCTATATCCGAGAAAGTTGTGGGTTTTTCTCCATTTATGGTTTCCCTGAGGAAAAACACTGTGTTCATTGTCTCTTGTGTTTGATTGTTGTACTTGTTTTTCTCTCAGTTAAAGATCCTAACATAATGCTGGCTTGAATGATTAAAAACTAACATGGAATCAGAACTAACCTGAGAAGAAGACACCGAACTAGGGCTTCCTACTTTGTGGATCTCTCTCCACAAATTTTCAGCAAAAGAAGGTTGGAATAACTCTCCTCCCTAGGGCGCATCTTTCTATCCAAGCAGAATCCAATTCTGAGGTTTTTCAGTTTTGGACCCAACACTACTGACAAAAATTAGGGCTTTTCACGGAAGAGGAATTTTTCAATGAGCCCAAACCTGGATTGATCTCCTCCCTAAAATCAAAGTTAGGGATCAAATTCAAATCATTTGGTTGGACAGAACTCCAGAAAAGCAAAACCCTAATATTCTCCTGAACCAGCTCTACAAGATTCCAGCTCCAAATCCAGATCTGACATCTTGACCTAGTAAGATCTAAATATTTTGTATTTCCATTTGAGGTTCTCAGTTAAGATGTCTCATCATACCAAGCTTGATGAAAATCTTGAGGGATCTGATAACTTCCGAACTTAGAAGTATAGGATCTCCCTGGTCCTGGAAGAAAATGACTTGGACTCCTACATCAATGAGGAGGTTCCAATTCCATCAGGAGATGAGGCAAAGGACTTACATAAGAAGAAGTTGGTTATGGTAAAGAGGATCATTGCTAATTCTATCAAGGATCACCTCATACCACAGGTGTCCTCCCTAAAGACACCTAAAGCCATGTTTGATGCCCTAACCAAATTGTTTGAAGTGAAGAACATAAACCAGAAGATGACTCTAAGAAACCAACTAAAGAATGTGAAGATTTAGAATGTAGAAACAATCTAGTCTTACTTCAAAAGAGTTTCTCAGATCAAGGAACAACTAGAAGCAGTAGATGAAGAAGTGGAAAATGCAAAGATTGTAATGACGACCTTCAATGGTCTCCCTAGATCATGGGACTCCTTTTTTCAAGGAATCTGTGCTAGAAAGAAGTTAGTCAAGTTCAGCAGACTATGGGAAGAGTTCTCTCAAGAAGAAGCTTGGATAGCAGCTCAAGAAGAGAAGATGGGAAGTGAATATCAAGCTCCCACGGTACACTCCAAGAAAACCAAAGGAAGATCTCATCACCCCAGAGGTAAGCACTCTCACAAAGATAACACTAGAAAAGATGTATCTAAAATTAGATGTTATACATGTGATGAAGTAGAACACTTTGCAAGAAATTGTCCTAAAAGACAGAATAAGAAAAAGAGCAACAAAAGAAGACATCAGGCTCATGCTGGAGAGGATAATGAACCATCTAAGAAAGAACCAAATATGAAAGTGAAGATTCTTCAAGCGAGGAAGAATATGTGTTGATTTCCTCTCTCATAGGAAACATCACTCATGGAAGAAATGACCAAACATATGACAGGATTCAAGGAATCCTTTGTGAGACTATCAGAACATGAATCACCTCACAAGGTGAAGCTAGGAGATGACTACCAATATCCAATAAAAGGTAGTGGGGAATCCTCCTATAAGCTAGACTCTGGAAAGTCTATGACAATGAAGGAAGTATTGTTTGTACCTGGACTCAATAAGAACCTTCTCTTCATATCTGCACTAGATGCAAAAGGAATGAGGGTTGCATTTTTAGATGGTCAATTCATCATGTGACCAAAAGGAAAGACTATCGATGATGTGGTGGTGATTGGAGAACAAGAAGGAGGATTGTACAAATTGAAGGGCCATCCAGAACAAGCCTTGGTTCATGACACAGTAGAGCCAAATGAAATTTGGCATAGAAGGCTTGCACATGTGCATTATAGAGCACTACCTCTTGCAAGCAAAGTTGTTGAAGTTCTTCTAGAAATACAAGCAAAACATGATGGGGTCTGCAAAGGACATGCAAAAGGAAAGAATACAAATAAGACATTTCCAAGTAGAGAAAGCAAAGCAAAAGGAATCTTGGAAATCATCAACTCCGATGTATGCGGTCTTATGTCATCAAGCTCACTAAGAGGGTATGTATATTATGTTTCTTTTATTGATGATTTTTCTAGGAAGACATGGATTTACTTCATGAAGAATAAAGACAAAGTATTCAGCAACTTCAAGGAATTCAAAGCCTTGATCGAGAATCACACTGAAAATAAGATCAAGACCTTTTGTTCAGATAATGGCGGAGAATTCACTTCGAATGAATTCAAAGAGCTATGCAAAGACTCGGGGATTAAGAGGGAGTTGTCCACTCCTTATAATCCACAACAGAATGGAATTGTAGAAAGGAAGAATAGAATTATCATGGAAGCTGCAAGAGCAATGCTTCATGATCAAGATCTTCCCATGCATCTCTAGGAAGTAGCTGCCAGAACAGCGGTGTATGTACAAAACGGTACTCCACACAGAGTACTCGAGAACAAGACTCCTGAAGAAGTATTCTCCGGCAAGAAACCAGAATTCAGCCATCTCAGAATATATGGCTCTCTAGTGTACATACACATTCCAAAAGAGAAGAGGACTAAATTATATCCTTTAGGTAAGAAGGGTATATTTGTGGGATGCTATGAAAGCTCGAAGGCTTACAGAATATACTTCCCAAGATTCAAGAAGATTGACATCAGAAGGGATGTGAAATTTGATGAAGACACAAGAAAGAAACCTACTGAAGAATCTAAAGAAGCAGAAGCACCCAGAATTCATGATACAACCATGAATGAAGAAGCTCAAGAAGAAGTTTGAGAATTTGAAGAACCACAAAGACCTATAGATCCACCTCCAAAGAAGAATCCTCATAAGAGGAAACCTGCTTGGGTACGATAAGTTATCCAAGGTGCGGAAAGATATGGGGATCCAGAAGAGAATCACGGAGAAAGAAAGAGGACCAGAGCCTGCTCCAGGTATGTAGCATTACTATGTGATTTCATTGATAAAGAACCTTCCAATTACGAAGAAGCAGTAGAATGGAAAGAATGGAAGGATGCTATGATTGAAGAATATCAGTCAATCATGAAGAATGATGTTTGGGATGTTGTCCCAAGACTAGAAGGGAAGTCAGTTGTAACTTCCAAATGGATCTACAAGATCAAGCATGCTGCAGCTGGTAGCATAGAGAAATATAAGGCAAGATTTGTGGCTCGGGGTGTTGTCCCAAGACTAGAAGGGAAGTCAGTTGTAACTTCCAAATGGATCTACAAGATCAAGCATGCTGCAGCTGGTAGCATAGAGAAATATAAGGCAAGATTTGTGGCTCGGGGTTTCTCCCAGAAAGAAGGAATAGATTATGAAGAAATCTTTGCACCTGTAGCCAGATACACTTCCATCAGATTAGTACTTCCTCTGGATGCAGTAATGAAATGGAAGATACACCAAATGGATGTCAAGACTGCTTTCTTGAACAGTGTAGTGGAAGAGGAAGTGTATGTAGAGCAACCACTCAGTTTTGAGACACATGATAGGGAGTCTCATGTGTGCAGATTGAAGAAAGCCCTGTACGATTTGAAACAGGGACCCAAGACATGGTACGGCAGAATTGACAGTTTTCTATCTAGTTTGGGCTTTACCAAGAGTAAAGCAAATTCCAACATTTACTACAAGGTTGAACATGGCAACCCAGTGATGCTTCTACTGTATGTAGATGATATATTTTTGATAGGTATGGATGGGTTGATTGCTGATACGAAGAGAAAGCTTGCTGTCAAGTTGAAATGAAGGACTTGCCATATGATGCATTATTTTCTAGGTATGGAGGTGTGGCAAAGTGCGGATGGAATATCCCTTGGATAAGGGAAGTATGCAGAAGAGATCCTAAATAGGTTTGAAATGATGGACTGCAAAGACATGGCCACACCTATGGAATCGAACATGAAGCTAT
>LPNX010073550.1:906234-918475 GCA_001517045.1 Pseudotsuga menziesii | reverse complement strand
ACTATAAATAGACTAGATGGACTCCCGATTTAGACATGACTCCTGATTTAGACATATGACCAAATTTGTACAAGGGAGGATTAATAATCCTAACAATTGATTGATTCTTCATCAGAGTCAATTGATGCCTTGATGTATCATCAGATGATTGGGTCCTTGATGTACCTGACGAACACGAGACCAGATATTTTCTTTGCTGTGAACACCTTGAGCCAGTTTCTGACAGATCTAAGACATGTTCACTTGACTAATAAAAATCATATTCTGAGGTACCTGAGGGGTACAGTTGATTATGGGCTCAAGTACGATGCAAATCAGAAGATTAACCTGGAGGGTTATGTTGATTCAGATTGGGTAGGCAATGCCATCAATAGGAAGAGCACTTCAGGATGTTGCTTTAGTATGGGATCAGGTGTGATCTCTTTGTTTAGCAGGAAGAAATCCTGTGTGGCACTGAGTATAGCTGAAGCATAGTATGTCACAGCTTGTTCAACTAGTTGTGAGGCAGTATGGCTGAGGAAGCTACTATCTGATTTATTTGATCTCCAGTTGGATGCTACTTGTATACATAGTGACAACCAGAGTTGTGTGAATTTGTCAGAGAATCCAGTGTTCCATGACAAGTCAAAGAATATCGAGATCAAGTATCACTATTTCAGGGATATGGTGCAAAGGGGAGTAGTGAAGCTCCAGTATGTTGCGATGGACGATCAGATAGCTGATGTGTTGACAAAGCCATTGGCCAGAGTGAAGTTTGAGTACTTCAGGGAGAAGCTTGGTGTTCTCCAGATTGAGGTCCCTTCCAAGGAGAAGTGATGAGTCTGGAATCCATTATGATGAGCAGGTCAGATGTAAGGGCTGAGCCATTCTGTCATGGTGAGAGGATTTGGTTCCTTCCATGTCAGATATGAGTGTTGAGCCATTCTGATGTGACTGTAGGATTGGTTCCTACATGATCAGATATAAGTGTTGAATGCCATTCTTGGAATGGACGTACCTGGTCAGTTACTAGGAATACTCGGTCTAAGACTGAGGAGCCATTCTGACGAGTAGGTCAGATGTAAGGGCTGAGCCATTCTGTCATGGTTAAAGGATTAGGTTCCTTCCATGTCAGATGTGAGTGCTGGCCATTCTAACGAGTAGGTAAGATGTAAGAGCAACTGCCATTCTCCATGAGAATGGAGGCACCCAATCAGTTACCAGGTAGCTCAGTCCGAGACTGAGGGCCATTCTAATATGATTGTAGGATTGGTTCCTATAAGATCAGATGTGAGTGCATGCCTTTCTAATGAGTAGGTAATATGTTAGTGCTGATCCTTTTCATAGATGATAGTAGTTGTGTCCTAT
The DNA here is from genome assembly GCA_001517045.1 of Pseudotsuga menziesii. Lineage (NCBI taxonomy): Eukaryota > Viridiplantae > Streptophyta > Pinopsida > Pinales > Pinaceae > Pseudotsuga > Pseudotsuga menziesii. The sequence continues at coordinate 917,128 of LPNX010073550.1, read as the reverse complement.
CATGCTGGTGAATGTGAGTGCTGGGCCTTTCTGATGTGATTGTAGGCTCCTACATGATCAGACGTGAGTGTTGGTCATGACTTTCTAATGAGTAGGTCAGATGTAAGTGCTGGGCAGGCCATTTTGACAAGTAGGTCAGATATAATCAGTGAAGAAGACCTACAAGGTGGCTAGGAATACAACCAGCATGAAAAAGAGCTGGCTCTGTAGAACTTCCTATGACAAGAAGAATCATGAGATAGCACATATGATGATGACCCAGAGATGATCCAGCTTGAGCTATGATCTAGATCCAGTTATGATGTCTTCGAGACGATCTAGATCGAGTGATAATGTAGATCCATTGATGATCCAGATCTAGTGATGATCTAGATCTAGTGATGATGACCAGTGATGATCCATATCCAGTGATAATCCAGATCGAGTGATGATCCAAATCTAGCAGTGATGATCCAGATCCACTGATGATGTCCAGTGATGATCCAGATCAAACAGTGATGATCCATATCGAGTGATGATCCAGATCCAGTGATGATGTCTAGTGATGATCCAGATCGAGTGATGATCTAGATCCTGTGATGATATAGATTGACTGATGATCCAGATCCAGTGATGATGACCAGATCCGAAGACAGAGATGACTTAAAGATGAAGATGAATTGAAGACGAAGATGACTTGAAGATGTAGATGATAAGAAGATCANGTGTCGAGAGAATACCTTCCTAGTTAAGAGGGAGTGTTGATGTAATTGTAACTTCAGAATGTATTCACTTGTATTTCTTATCTATTGTAACCCGATTTTTATTTCGGAATGTACTTGTGTCATGTCATGCCCCGATGTTTCGATCGGGCAGATCTATAATGTAAACAAGTCATGTCAATTTATTGTGGGTAACCCTCCTATTGTCTAAGGGTTAAAGTCCCCGCAGTTCTGGGGCAGTAGGGTTATTAGACTCTCCTAGAGAGGTCGGCCCTAGTAGGGTTTTAGTCATGTCAGGAATTAGTATAAATAGAGAGCTGGCCTCTCTATTTAACACACACTCATCCACACTCAGTTGTAGCACATAGCTGAGGAAGAGAAACAAACTGGGGCAAAGAAGAAAGAGGTTACTGCATTCGGGAGATCATCTTACTATTTTGGGGGTTTTACTTTTGGTGCTGATTCTATCTCTGAGGAAGTTGCGGGGTTTTCACCATTTATGGTTTCCATAAGGAAAAACACTGTGTTCATTGTCTCTTGTGTTTTATTGTTGTACTTGTTGTTCTCTCAGTTAAATATCCTAACATAATGCTAGCTTGAATGATTAAAAACTAACATACCAATCTTTAACGTCCCCATACCCCATAATGCAGATTATTAAATTTTTTTCCTCAAGAACACTTGTTCTGCTTTCAAACATCGGGCATGGACATTAACTCACTCTTACACCTTCATTTTCAGGATTAAGAACCCTTGTACATCACTAGAATTGTTGTTGTGCCATTAACATATCCATTATGTGCACAGAAATCCTTATTCCGCAATGAACTTGTTCTTTCCACACTTCACCTTCCGCCTTCCACACTTGCCTCTCTGCCTTTCCAACCTCAGAACTCGGGATCCATAAAATCAAAGGTTCAATGAAGTAAATGGTCAACCTTCTACATTTTTTCTTTCCACCCTTTCGACCTCAGAAATCAGAAATCAGAAACATAATGTGTGATGAGGACACTTAACGGCTCTTTCGCCTTCCTCTTTCCACATTTCCACTTTCTTCCCTTCCAACCTCAAAAATAAAAAATCAGAAACATAATGCTCAACAGAGTCCTTCAACCACCATTTCTCCTTCTACCTTCTTCCCTTTTTCCTTCCTCCCTCATAACTTGGAAGTCAGAAAAACAACCTATCGTCGGACTTACTTTGCCACATTCCACCTTTCTCCCTTCCACCTTCAGAACTCAGAAGTTGAAAACTATCAAATTATGGAACATCTATCCTCATTCCTATATTCCACATTCCACCTTCCATCTTCTAGGATGGAACTTGGGAATCAGAATACCAACTCATTATCTTATCCTTTCTCCGGTTTTCCACCTCCCACATTCTGCCTTTCGTAGGTGGATACTAGGGTGTGGAAAACCCATCTTCTTCCTTAACGTTTCTCCTAATTTAACCTTCTGCCTTCTGCCTTGTGCAAGCAAATCCCAGAAGTCAAAAATCCCACATTTTTCTTTATCTTCTTTCTCCCACCTCCCGCATTCCTCCTTCCACTACAGATCCTGGGGTGCAGAAACACTCAGATCAGTTGTAAACTGACTCTTTAACAAGTATTTTCTAGTCTTCCAAGACTTAAGCGAAATGCATTCATCATGCAAGGAAAATATAGGTAAAATGCATGGAAATATCCACAAGTGATCCTCTATGTAATCATCATCAAGCATTCAACATAAACATAGTGATTCACTAACAATTACATGGCATAAACAAGCATAGCAGAGATACTTATGCAACAATGAATCCTACTTCATTCATATCAATCATTCTTCCTTATCAATTCATCATATTCATTCATAAGCAACTTCAATGCATAAAAAAGAGTAACAGAGAATACTTATCTTGATGGTTAAGTTGTCTCGCAACTAGCTAGGTGATTGCATTGTTCCACCCAACCATAGGCCAGTGTGTTCATTAATCTCTCAACACACTGCCACCCCCAAGCGGGGAATGATTTCCAAAAGGAAATAGGGAACAACATGCTTACACACATCCAACACACATCAAAACACAGTTAAACCAACCTACAGTTGGGTTTCTCAGACTGTCCAAGGCAACAAGACAAAACAAAACAAGACAACCAAACCAACTAACAGTTGGGATTTTCATGCTGCTAAGGCAATGGAAAGGTAGAATTGTTGGGCTAGTGAGCTCAACCCCAGAGCTAAGGATGCCTACACCATATCTATCTTGGCCTCCACAACTCCTACACCACCCAACACAAGAAAGTATTCATTTCATTGCTACACAGTCCTTTAGGCCATACCTTCCCTTATAGTGTTCTCCCAAGTGTGCAGGCAGGATTTACCAACCCCTCTTGATCTGTCTGTGAGGTTCCTCTCTTTACTAGGCTTATCAGCTAATCCTAGCACTCCTCCACTCCTAAGTCTTCAAACGTAAATAGGGACGCACAACACAACAATCCTCCAAAAAAAACACAACACACAGGCTTCACTCTATAAGATAGGGAAAAAAGGGTCTCATACCACAATGTCACTCAGAAAAAACACTATGAAACTACAATTTCACACACAGGATAGTCAAACCACCACACTGCATGTCTCCAGAGAAAAACAAATGATCAAGGCATGATCGAATGATAGCCTAATGAACAACCACAGCGTTCAGGAACAACAAAACATTCTCGCTCCTGGGAGAAAAGGATAGACTGGCACGCATCATGTGCGTTCTTACTGTAGAAGCAAGAATGTGGATTCCTAGAATGTAGACTTGCAGTCTTGCTCAGTCAAGCCATCAAACTGCCATGCCTTGCTCTACCCAAGGCATTAACTTCCTCACCAACTTATGGAAGAAATTGATGATTAGGGACACGACAAAAAAGGTAGTTGAGGTTTCATGGGTCTCCGCATTGACATTTGGTCGCACCCTATTGGATCAAGAGTTTGACTAACTCCCCACCCTATCCCTTGTGGAATCATACCCCCATCTCTTTTAATGTTTGCATTCACATAGCTAGTTGTGGTATTATATGAATTTGTACATTTACATGATATATCAAAATATATATATTGTGCTTGACTTAGCACCAAAACCATAGGTATCAACCTCGATCACCTATCCACAAACATCAATTAATGGAAGGGCCTTTTCCTTGAGCTCCTTGCCATGATTTTCATACAATATTTATGCCATGCACATTAAATACCATGGGGTCAAAACTGGGGTATTATAGCTAGAATTTGTATTTTCATCCCTTGAGGTCTTAATGTTTCGTTTTGTATCTTTTCCAACCTGTTTTCTAACTGTGTGTTGTCATTTTGAAACTTATTAATTAATTCTACTTGTGACTTTCTATCATCTTTGGATTTATTAAGTTGTTCCTTAAGATCTTCGTTATGATTTATCATTCAATTGTTTTCTTCCTTCTTGTCTAGAAGTTTTCCTTCAATGTTTTCTGTAGAGTGTTTTGCCTTCCGACTATTTTTCAACTTCTTAATTTTTGTGACTAACGTCTTATTATGGTTCTTTAAACTGAAAATTTCTTTGGAATTGTTGGATAATGCTTTATTACTTTTTGATATCTCTAACTTGTGTGCCTTTTTAGAGTCATTATTTTGTTGTTGAAGAACTTTATCTATTGTTGACACTGATTGATTTTTTATTCTTGATATTCTAATTTCTTTCGTATCTCCGTCAATTATCCATCCTCGTCATTAACGATTTTGTTCAAGCGTATTATTTTTGCTTCGTAATCTCTTATTTCTTTCTTTATATCTTGATTTTTTAATCTCTGATTAAAATCACTTTCGTCTTTTAATTCCTCGATTTGCGCAGAGAATTTTTCTATATGATTTTTCTGGTCAGAAATGTTTTGTTCCTTGAACCTTTCTTGAAACTCATGTAGTTTAATCATTACTTCTGATTTTGTATTCATGTCACGTAAATCTTCATTGTCTCTTTGATGAAGCCTTAACTTAGTTTCTAGCTTCTCTATTTCTAGTCGTAAAACAACTTCCGTTGTCTATGACTTCTTTGATGATAGATAATCATTCTTATGACTTTGAATTCTTTGGCAAGCCTTCAATTGGATTTGACATCTTCGAAGATTCTTCCTTTGATTTAAACTTTTCCATCTATAATTTGTCTTCCTTTGACTACTTTTAACTTTGAATTCATTTTTACTTAAATCTTCTTTGTGGATTGTGTGTAGATTGGGTGGTTGGGAAGAAGCAATGTTACCCTCCCCACCCAAGTTCAAATCCTGGGGATTAAATTTTATAAAAAATAAATATTTATCCTTTGGACTCACCCTTATAATATATTTTCTTAAAATACAAATAATCTTTCACTTTATAATTTACTCTTTTTTACCAATGAGCCAAACAATAGTTTGCTTACACAAATAAGCCATAAGAATGGAATATAATATTAAATATTGAATATATAATAGATAATAGAATGATTGTTTACAATAATAAGGGACCCCTATAAATAGGTCCTCATGGTGAATATTCACCCAAAATAGGTATCTCTTAATCACTCTAACTATTAATCATTTTATTATTCTGTTATTACTTGTTATAGATGATTTTACCACACACAGTTGATCTCATATTTATGGCCTTCCCTATCCCTCTGCAAACTCTTTAGACCCCATGGACTTATATTGTAATTTGATGTTCCAATATCATACCTTAAAAACACCTGTTTGTTGTTCTACGCGACTTTTTAACCCATACTCACGTGTACATGTGACTTTTGACCTCAAACCCGCATACATTGGGATGCGTGCATAAATCCAAATATTTTTGGATATTTCCTCATATGATTCCAAAGATCCTGACTCTTGGACTTCCATATGCCTTGAGATCACCCAGATTCGACCCTCCATTACCCTTTTAGAGTGATATATAAGGAACCCCTTGGATACATTGAAGAGGAGGAATTGAAGAGCAAAGAAACTATAGTCCATTGTTACCTCAGTTTGCTTATACTTGAGTCTGCATCCCTTTGTCCCTTTGGATCACTTTGTGTTCTTCCCAAGATTACCTTTGCTTTGTGAGCTTGTTATTGAGAGATGGAGGATTGATGTGGTGGAGGCCCAGGTGGAGGACTCGGTTTCCCTAGTTTGTAGACATGCCGACAGAGTTTGTCACTATTGTAATCTCTAATTTTATTAATAGAAATATATTTTGCTATAGAATTATGTGCATTTGAATATGAATATTGGATCCATGGATGTATTTTAATTGCTTATACATTTTTGAATATATATGCTAGAGTAGGTCTAACATATTATTATAGAGCATGCTTGTCCTTGTTTGTTGTTGTTGAGAAAAAATTTCTAATGCAAGCGTGAATTGGAAAAGCTCAATGGGGATCTACTTCAATCGTCCCGAACAAGGTACGATTCAGTATCCCTTAGTGTTAGATGTTTGGTTTCTCTTGCATATTGGGAAAGATTGATTTCTAGTGTCAAGTTGTCTGTTGTGGTACCCCCAAGCCATAGGAAGTTTCTCTCCATAACAAAATTGGCGACTCCAATGGAGAGGTTCCTAGTTGTTTCTCTTTGGGGTTTTTGGGTATTCAATGTACTTGAATTGCTCTTGATTTCTCTATTTCCGTGTTGGGTTTGGAGGCATGTTTTCCAAGTAGGGTCCTAAAGAAGTAAATTTGATATTGGCTTGTCTGTTTTCCCTATTTTTATTCCTTTTTCTTCCTATACGCGGGTTTTGTATTCATAGTCACATATACACATGGGTTTTCCTTGAGCAGTCATGTATGTACATTTTTTTACTGAGAACAGTCGTGTATGCCTTGGTTTTGAGCCTTCCTTGGAGGGTTAAGTGTTGCTGGGTGAGTTTTGATGATTGTTGAGTCTTCTTGGATGCTTCTGGTGTCTATATACACCCTCTATTTATGGCCAGAGAGTTATTTTAGTTTATTTTTTAAGCTTTGTTCTTGTCATTCATTTATTCATTTTTTTGTTTTGGGATTAGTGCATTAGGTCTCTTTTACCTTGGTGCCTTGCTTGGCTTTTGTTTGTGAGTGGTTGCAGGATTTGAGGGTTGTAGAGTCATTTATTGCTTTCATATCTCATTTATTTTAAGAAAATATAAAAATATTTTTGCTTTTGCATACTTATGCATCTCTTGCATTTTTGCATTGGCACATTACTTGCATTAGATTTTCTTGTTGAATTGTAGTCATATTTTCAGCTAGGAATGATTGCACTTAAATTTGAAGGAAAAATCTTGCATCTCATGTAGTGGCATACCCTATTTTTCATTCTACATATTGCACTTGGAATTACTTGTTAGGTGTGCATATTTACTTCATTACTGATTCATAACTTCATTAGTTGCACGACCATTTACATTTGAGTAATCACAACCAATTAAAATCAACGCTTAGTAAAATGAATTACACTCTTTTCTTTTATAGGGTGCATCAATAAGATTAGGTTTTAGGGTCTTGGAATAATTCAACGTGAGTTAATTCTCCAAGACCACTAAACAAAACAAGTAGGTGTCTATCTAGGTGAGAGTGTGAAACCCTTGGTATAATTAGTGTTTCTCAGGACGCTCCTCTTACACGGGAGTTAAGCATGAGGCAGTGCACAGGATTTTGATTGGGATGACCCCTGGTCACTTTCTGTGAGCACCTGAGATATTTCCAGGATTGTATTTGTATCTAGAGTCCTTTGAGGTATGGTTGATGCACCCTTGGGGTACCGGTTTGTGCTTTTAGGCTTCAGGATTTGCTACCCTGACCATATGGTCGATCCCACCTACGACTGTCCGCTTGAGCATTGGTTATATTGAGGCGACCTTAGTTTCCTTACCTAGGTATCGAGGGGGTATTTACAGAGGTTACTCTGTAGGTGTCCTATCTAGGTAGGGGTTGGACAACACAATCTCTATATGCGTTGAAGCTAAGGGCCACTATAATTGGTTATGAACCTCCACTTGTTGTGTATGGGAGTCTCAAGCCTCTCCTAGGTGATACATACCTAATTTATTCAGGAGCTCACATATCCTACCCTTGATTTTCTTGTGTTTTGGACTTATATTTTCTTAGGTGTATGCTCTGTGCATGCTAGATTTCTTAGGGTTGCGTAGCTAGGTCGAGTCTTTAATTTTTGTTGAGTCATTGTGGATTTAGGTTCGGCACTTCTTTGTTCTTGTCGTTTAGCAGTTCGTTCCGCCTTCTACGTCTCCTCCTCCTTTGGGAGAGAGAACTAGACAGTCTAGGCAGACTCATTCTCACTTTGATTCACACACCATGGGTGACCATGAGCCTAAGATCCCGAAGATCCCTGATCTTCCTCGTCCCGTATGGAAGGATCAACCTGCAAGCACATATGGGACTCTAGTAGGTTCTAGTCGTCATTCAACTACATCGTTACATGAATATATTTCATGCTTCACAGATTTCACCCACCCTAATTGCCGGTATTGGCTTCCGGGTGATGAGACTCACCATGCATCCACTAGAACTAGAATTATTAGGTGTGGCATGCCTGATATTCCCAAGACTAGTCTGGAATCACATGTCATATCACGTGTTGACCTTGGTGCTATGCCTGGGGGCACTTCCATTCCTTTCTAGGAGGAGAGGTTTGGTAGCACTAGTCACATTACACCTTCCATCCCTGCGGTAGAAGTTTCTTCACACACACATCCTAGGCCTAACACTAGTGTTCCCATTCGGGGAATATAACCCAAACATGTGAATATTGGGGGAACAAGTTATATTACTTCACATATTATATCGTCTTCAACACTAATCCCTTCAAATGATTTTTTGACGACGCATCCTCCTCCTAAATCTAGTGGGCCTTTAGGATGGAGTTCTGTTATTAGCCATGTCAGTTCTACTTTGGCTCACACCATAGTGTCACAAAGCTATGTGCCTCCTTATGTGTCAGCAAGACATGTATCTTCCTATGGACCATCTTATGGACCTTCCTATTGACCATATGATGGTCCAGCTTATGGAACCTCTTATGGACCTTCTTACGATTATGGGTCCGGGTATCAACCTACGTACCAGTCTCCTAATTAAGGCTTTGTAGCACCCCATTCTTATGGTACTCCAAATTACAATGCTTCAAATAGGAGTAGGTTACTATCCCACTGGCCAAGGCCATGGTGTATATAGCAATCAACCTGATGCGAACCTGTAACGTCCCCGACACTCCGACCAGTGAATGTTACGAAGAGAAATTCCTATGGCTTGGGGTACCACAACAGACAGCTTGACTCCAGAAATCAGTCCTTTCCAATATGCAATAGAAATTAAATGTCTAACACTGAAGTATTAGACCTTGTACCTTATTCTGAACGGTTGAAGTAGATCCCCGTTGAGCTGTCCAATCTTCAGCTTGAATCGATCTGTTACTTCCTCAACAACAAGTAAACAATACAAGCATTCTATATATCATGGTGTTAGATCTATTCTAGCATATATAATCAATAATGTAAAAGCATTTGACAAGATCCCATGGATAAAATATACATTCAAACACACATTATTGGACAGGAAAAGATATTTCTATTAATATAAATCAGAGATTACAAGATACAACCTCTGACGGTACGTCTGCAAATCGGAGAAACTAAATCCCCCACTTGGGCCTCCACCACTTCAATCCTCCATCTCTCGATAGCAAGCTCACAAGAAAAAGGCAAGCTTGGGAAGAACATAAAAGTGCTCCAAGCGACAAAGGGATGTAGACTCAAACATAAGTTCCGGCAACAATGGACTATAGTTTCTTTGCTCCAAATTCTCTCTTATGCCTTCAATGTACCAAGGGGTTCCTTATATAGCTTTTCAAAGGGGTAATGAAAGGTCGAATCCGAGTGATGTAAAGGCATAGGGAAGGCCAGGAGTCAAATGAGTCGGATCCATGTCAAGGAAAACTCCAAAAGGATTTGGATTATGCACACATCCTGATGTATGCGGTTTTAGTGGTCAAACCCGCGTATATACGTGCTTATAGGTTTAAAATTCGCGTATAGAATTTTTCATGTGTTTTTAGAGATGATCAAGGAAACATCAAAGGACAAAAGGTGGTCCATAGGGTCTAAGGAGTCTGCAGCAGGAGAGGGGAAGGCCATACAAAGTGTGATTCACCTAGAGTGGTGAAATCCGCTATAACAGCGAAGAGGATGCTACGATACAACAATTCATCTAGGCATCTAGCCCCACGAACATGAACATACATATATATAATGCCGAAGCATGATACTTAAAAACATAAAACATATTACAAAGCATAATCATTCATATACACAATGGAAGCAAAACATATCAATCATCATTCATGCATACACAGGTCGGAATTTAACATGTGTATCATCATTCATCAATGGTAATTATGATTGCAGATGCGATTTAGGAAAGAATACTTATCTTATAATGAACTTGTTCCGCAACCAGCTACATCATTGCAACATTCAACCCAACCACAGGCCCACATGCTCTTTAATCTCTCAACAATGCTGCCACCCCCAAGTCGGGCATGATTCCCCAAGGAATAAGGAACTAATCGGCTTACACATAGCCAAGGCTAACAACAACACAAGGGTACATAGTTCAACCAAGCCAACACAGTTGGGTTTATCAGGCGAACAATAGATCAGCCAAGCCGACCAAGTTGGGTTTATCAGGCCATCCAAGAGCTGGGAAAGGATAAATGATAATCTAGTGAGCTCATCGAAGAGCTACAGACACCAACACTAGAGTCATCCTGGCTTCTATAACACCCACACATACCCAACACAAGGAAATCAGTCCCTTCTCTGCAACGCAGTCCCTCAAGACCTTGATCTCCCTTCTGTTAACACCCAAAAAGGGTTCACTACCTCATCTACCCCATTACATGGCTCATTTGTCCATTTTCCTACCATATTTCCATCAAAAACCCATAAAACTATCTAAAAAGCCTCTAAAAGGCTTAAAATGCCTCCAAAAGGCCATAAAACCCTCTTTTTCTCCAAAAATATCCAAAATTCCTCCAAAAAAGAAAAAATCTCCAAAAAGGAAGAAAAAATATAAAATAATGAGGAAAAGGAGGAAAAAACCCTAAACAGCTGAAACCCTAACCCTAAACCGGCACTCCACCACTATAAATAAGTGATGGAGACCCCTTATTTCACATCCACAATCACGAG
>LPNX010073550.1:856950-905096 GCA_001517045.1 Pseudotsuga menziesii | reverse complement strand
TTGTCTGACTTGGATTTCATCACCTTGTAGAGGATATGTCTAGTTGAGTCATAATACTTCTAGTTAGGTGTTTGCATGCTCCCTTACCTCCTTTTGGTCTACTGAGTCCACCATTTTTTATTTTTAGCAAACCTGCTGCTTGTTGGTATTCTGAACATTTCTGTTGACACTCCGCCTATTGTAACACAGCTGTTACAGTGGGTGTTTTGAGTTGATTGTTGGCCTAAGTTCCCTATTTTTTGAGCTCTCCTTCTGCACACGCGATTGCATTAGGGTTTTTGAGCTGTTTTGTAGTTACCTCAACCCATAGAGATTTGACACCATTTGTCACCATTGAGTCCCCGAGACATTCTCGGTGCCTCAAAGGTGAGCCCCCATAGCACGGTTCACTTGACACCACCCGTCATCGACACAGATCATCATCACTTGATACCACTTATCATAGATCTCGAGCCTTGTCACTTAACTCCACTCGTCAGAGGCATAGGACTCCATCACCAGATACTGACGCCCCTTATTTTACCTCTGATTCTGAGCCAGAGTCTGAGAACCCCCTTTACACTGCCCCTACTAGCCCCATGGCTGGTATGACTCCCACTCCCATCTTGGTAGGGACCGTTGGTGGCACATCCACCACTACACCAGTTACCACACCTGCTATGGGTATGCCCTCCACGGGGCCCCCATTTATCGTTCCCCTCACGGCCCCTATTCCCGCAGCAGGAATACCTATTCGCACTCCATCAGTGACTCATACCACCCATGGTGGTGCAGGTCCGTCCTATACCACCTTAGTTCCCCCACTTGGGGGCCGCCTACCTCACATCACCCCTCCACTTGGGGGCATCGGCCCCAACTTAATCTAACCCACTACCGTGTCACATCCTTCATCCAGTTTTCCATTCATGGCTAGCCTCAACCTGCCTGACCTAGCCAGATTAACCAACGACCCCATTTGACACGACCCTGCGTGGCCTCACATGCCCACCAAGCTCCCCTCTGACATCCCTAAGTTCGAGGGCAAGGCAAGTGAGGACCCACAAAACCATATTATGTCCTTCCATCTATGGTGTTCCTCCAACTCCATAGTAAACGAATCTATTCGCCTCCGTTTATTACAGCGCACTTTCACTGGCTCTGCTGCCAAGTGGTATATCGAACAACCCCATGGAACCCATGCCACCTTTACTTCCCTTGCCTCGACCTTCCTGCAGTTCTTCCAGTTACCTGTCCGCTATGACGCAGGCGTTGAGATCCTGCTATCATGCAGACAAAGCACGACTACCCACATCACGGACCAAATTCATGAATGGCATCGACGTCGTATTTTATGCAAGATCAAGTTAGACGACCGGATCTTCCTAGATTGGTTCCTCAAATCCCTCCTTCCTATCATTGCTAAGGATGTGGCATCCGAAAGACCCCAGTCTGAAGAAGAGGCTATCCTTAAAGCCCAACAGTTCGATCTCATTTATGCCCAGTCGGGTTATCTTTATACCATAATACCTGACGCCCCTCACGGTGATTCCTCCCAGCACGATGCGTCGGTGGCATCCCACGCTGCCGACGGCATCATTGGCCGTGTCTCTTCGCAGCCTCAACCATTTTCCATAGCACGTCCTACCCCTGGCCCTGACCTTTCGCGGGCTACCTCACACTATGGAGCAACCAACCCATATGCTCCCATGACACATCACCACCATTCCCATGGACCCTCATGTCCACCTCAGTGTTTTGGTCATATGACTCTCACTTACGCCCCCCCGGTTGCACCTCATCCCTACTATCACCAGCAAGCTGCACCAGCTCCTGCGCCGTCACAACCCCAACCTCATTATTACCCGCCACAGGCAACCCATGCGACAAACCTACAACCCGCTCCACAGCACTATCAGCAACCCCCTCAGGTTGTTGCACCTGCGCAGCCTCCACCTACATATCATCCACCGCAGCCTGCTCCAGCCCCTACGCAACCTCAGAATCCACCTGCTGTCCAAGGGAAAGTTTACGCTCAACAAAACCCGCAGCAAAACCAGAACAACCAACGCAACCAGGGCCAACAAAACCACGGCAGAGGTCGAAATTGTGGGAACAACCAACCGACCGAGCAAGCTGGTCAACACCCTATTCCCCCCGCTAGTAATAATGCGGCCCCTGCTAACCAAAACCCTGATCACCTGCCCAAGCAGGCTAAAAACCCCAATTTGCGAACAAACTATCCGTGTTCTATTTGCGGGGTCTATGGCCACTACACACATTTTTGTCCACATATGGAGTGAGTGCGGCAACTTTGGGCTGCTGATGCACACCGCCAAGGGTAGGTGGCTCCTCAAGCACCACCCAACCCGCCACAACCTCAGCAGCCACCTTTGGTGCTGCAAAACCCCTTACCAAACCAAGGCATAGTGAACACTGAACCGTTGGCTCCCCCTCAAGCTAACACGCCCATCCAACAACAAATCGCTTACGCTGCTCCTGATCAACCCATGTTTGACTCAGGTACCCACCATTTGTTGATGATGTCCTCCGATGAGGTCAACCTCCAGACTCGGTGGAACCAATATGGCTCCACCTCTGAAGCCCCTCCTGTCGATAAACCTACTAATGCTCATCCCACTGATCAGGCGTTACGTATACCTCCACCTCCACTAGATGGCGCTGCCAAAGCGCCCTGTTTCCCACTTCACCGTATCAACAATAACCCCAATGCGTGGGCTGCGTCAAACTACAACATTGTCGATGACTTAGCCCAATCCCCCGCAACCATGTCTGCGTTAGAAGTCTTAAAAAACTGCCCTTCGTAGCACAAGACTTTACTCTCAGCCATTGGGGCTATCGATCCAAATGATTCACAGTTAATGGCATTTGATTTGGACCAATCCGAACCCCGCCTGCCTTCCACTTTGGCATTCCAAGTTTCTGTTTCCATTCGGAATTTTGTCGTCCATTGATGCATTATTGATGAAGGTGCCTCTACATGTGTCATGCCCACCTCCATCTGGCAGAAAATGGGATCCCCCCCTCTCTAGCAGTCCTCTACTGCGTTGCGAGCCTACGACGGCCGTTCAGCTCAACCACAAGGCCTATTAACTAATGTCCCCGTCCAGCTGGCTGGCGAAATTGTCCTCATAAACATCGAGGTTATCAATGCACAGCTTGATTACAACCTTTTACTTGGCCGCAGCTACATGTATGCCATGCAGGCAGTTGCTTCTACCATTTTTCATACCATGATGTTCCCCCATGAGGGACACATGGTCAAGGTTGACCAACTCACTTACCATGATCCCAATGCCCCCGCGGCACCCGAAAATGTTCTCCGCATGGTTGAACAACCTGTTTCGGGTGCCACCACCTCATTCGTTTCTTCTATGGGGCCCAGAGTTTACTCAGATGCACCAATGACCTCGACCTTCCCATCTATTCCACCCCCGTCACCTGCCACTGAAGTGTCCGACCTATGTACCCTGTGCCATAACACACGAACTCCTACTAATCAACCGCCCTTGTTTCCTAAACCCCCTTTGGTACCTAGTCACATTGGTGCTACACCCATACATACCATTCCTTTCCTCTTCCCTCCCTCAGGAGTAGTTACCGCCCCAGTCATGGCCACCCTCAGCCTTCCTGGGTTAACCTTAGGATTACCCGTTTGGTATCTTTCGCCTCCCGTTCGTTCGCTGACACCAGATGTCGTCCTGCAACCAGTGCAACCCATTGTCACTACTAGTCAACCACCTCCCGGTGTCGCTACCCCGTCATCCTCCATGAAACCCCCCCCTCCTCTTACCAAACCCACTGGGGGCAGAGGCCCCCAACCTTACACTGCTGTCCCACCTCCTAAGACAGTAAAAAATCCCCCTGTGTTTCGTGCTCTTCCCAAATGCGCATTGTGTGATGAGTTGGGCCATGCGACTCACCTATGTCCTCAGTTACCGGCGTTACAGGAATACATGCAACTGCTTGACGACGACCCCACTATCCCAGTTGTCCATCTAGATTCAACCCCTAAGCCTCGCGACAAATCCCTGCACACTAACCACTCCTGTGCCCTATGCGATGTTTACGGGCATTACTCCCATCACTGTCCCGACCTCCCCTAGTACAGAGCAGATCTCTTTGAGATGAACAATCTGGATCTCGAGACGGCACCCCTCACCATTGAGGAAATCCATTCCCCGGTCTCTTCCCCTTCCGGAGAGGTTAATACCATTTATATGATCTCTTCCGTCACTACTCCCTCGTCAACCGATTTGACGAAACAAACATTCCATACTGATGAGGATATTCTTGAGGCTCTCACTACCCCAGATTATCCCTGGGATGACATGCACCAACGTTCCTACTTCCTCCCAGATGAACCCTCCTCTAACACTGCTCCTCAATTTGCAATTGAATCCAAAGACTTCCTTCCCCCCAAGGTCGACTGGTTCAAGAACCCTATTCCTGCTCCTGACGCCTTCAAAGAGGGTAACATGGCCAACATCTCACCTGTCATCCAAATTGATATCGCTGCCTCCGGAGGCACCCCTGAACTCATCGCTTTAGGAGCATCTTGCACTGAGCAGGAGATTGAGGAATACAAAACACTCTTCAAAGAATTTTGTGATGTCTTTGCCTGGTCCTACACCAAAATGCCTGGTCTTGACCCTGCCATTATAGAGCACCACATTGACACATGGCCTGATGTACCCCCCGTTCGTCAGAAACAGCGTCCCATTCATCCCTCAAAACTTCCAGCTGTCAAAACAGAGATTGAGAAACTTCGCACAGCAGGATTCATTTATCCTATTGCCTATACCACCTGGGTTTCAAACCCTGTTCCTGTCAACAAGAAACAAGGCACCCTTAGAGTATGCACTGACTTCCGAGACTTAAACCGCGCCTATCCCAAAGACAATTTCCCTACGCCATTTATTGACCAGCTCATTGATGCATGTGCGGGGCATGAAGTCCTCTCATTCATGGACGGTTTTTCCGGATACAATCAGATCCAAATCCGAAAGGAAGACCAGTACAAAACCGTTTTTACTACCCCATGGGGCACCTTTGCCTATCGCGTCATGCCTTTTGGCCTAAAAAATGATGGTGCCACATTCCAGCGGGCCATGACCTATTGCTTTCATGATTTGGTCCATATCCTGCTCGTCTACCTTGATGACCTTACAGCTCGTTCCCGAAAACGATCAGACCACCTTAATGACCTTCGGCAAGTTTTTCTACGTTGTCGCAAATATCAGATCCACTTGAACCCACACAAGTGCGTCTTTTGCGTTCCGGCAGGCCGATTGTTAGGTTTCATTATTTCCCAGAAAGGAATTACTGTTGATCCCCTGAAATTCCAAGCCATCTTATACCTTCCCTCTCCTCGAATGCTCCGGCAACTCCAAAGTCTGCAAGGGCAATCCAATTTTCTTCAACGCTTCGTTCCTGATTACGCCACAACCGTTCACGGTTTCTTGTACCTACTCCGTACCCACATACCCTTTGTCTGGGACGAGCAAGCAGAAGCTGCATTCGAAGCCCTCAAGAAAGCTCTCACACAAGCCCCCTAGATCTCCCCTCCGGATTTATCTCAGGACTTCATCCTCTATGTCTCGACATCTGAGCATGCTGTGTCCAGAGTCTTGGTTCAAGAAGACACCTCACGCCAAGAGCATGTCATTTACTACGTCAGCCAGACCTTGTCCGGCCCACCCCTACGTTACCCATATGAGGAGAGACTAGGCCTAGCAGTGGTATTTTCCACCCAAAAATTGCGACACTACATTTTACTTAGTCATACCACAATCGTCGCCGACTCTAACCCCATGGTATATCTCTTAAACCGGCGTCTCCTACAAGTTCGTGTGGCTAAATGGGTCATTATCCTCCAGGAATATGACCTCATGTTCCGAACACCTAAGAGCACTAAAGCCCTTGCACTTTCCCAGCTCATCACTGCTCTCCGTTTTTAACACTTTTTATATCGCCGGATTCATTTTTTTGAGCTCATGATGATGCTTGAGATCATTTCTTGCTCTCACTTGGTACAATTTCAAGATTGCGTCCCTACACCTTGCCGCATCGATTTGTGCGCCACATCGGCCGTCATCAGATTATTTCACACTTTTTACATGAGCCATCCACTCCTGTCATACTGCAAATGTTTCATTATTTTGCCACCATTCATTCACCCCGCAAGGAGGCCCACCAGTGTTCCCCCCCACCCTCAGTCCTGGTCATCATAAATGTTCCTTGATTGAACACTTCCTCATTGCTTGGCCATTAATTCAGAGTCTTCTTATTTGCTTTCAGACTCCTTAAAGTTGAAAGCAACCATGAGCATGTACTATCCTGGGCTCGTAAAATCCATACGACAGTACCATTTTATTACTTTAGAGTCTTCTTATTTGCTTTCAGACTCCTTAAAATTGAAAGCAACCATGAGCATGAACTGTCCTGGGCTCTTAAAATCCACATGACAGTACCATTTTATATCCACACTTCTTCTAGTTCCCTAACCCATGAAGAAGCCCCCCCACGCCTCTTGGCGCTATGATCAATCCTCTCGCCAGCACCCCCAATCAAGTCGCCTTTGTTCAGAGTATTCTGCAATCTCCTGCCATTTTACCACAGCTTGAGTCTCCCTCAGCCCATTCACCCTTAGATCCTATACCGCTATGATCCCTTTACCACCACTCAGTCTCATATGCTTCCCGATCATCCCCGCCATCATACTCTAAACAAAGGAAGTTTGAGTCCACCCACTCTACTTGCCCAGTTATTCCCCCCAGTTTATCACTCCCGCCATCAGTACTATCACAGTTCGGTTTTTCACCTCGCGCTCCTGTCAAGGAAACATCATTGCCTTGATAGTTGCAGGTCTCCCTCTGTCGACGACAGCCCCTCTATTCCAGAGGATAGACCTAGAGGCCCCTGCACCTTGGACCCATCACCATCTGTGGTGAGTGCCTACGGACCATTTTGGGAGGAGTCATCAATGCCTCTCCGAATAGTTGTCTCTCACATGCTCGACTTCAGCACCTTAATCTCATCGTTGAGAATCGTGCAGGATGTATATCCTTTCCATTATGTGTCGAAGACCCCGGATTTCCCCCGTCTCTAGCACATTGGTGAGTCACTTCAGAACGCTCAGTTATATGTCCCCATGGATGTCTGGGCTGCATTGGCGATTGTATTTGGAAGCCATCCAGTTCCATGCTTCCTTGAGTACCTAGTTCAGTTCCAGATCAGTGTACCATTGCAAGTATGACCGTTGTCACTTTGATCCAGCAGCTCATTAGTTCCTTTGGAACAACATTCAGTAGCACTGCTGTCATTCTAGTGCATCAGTTGTTCAGCTCAGACATGGTCAGCCCAGCAGTATGTTCCAGATTTGTGTCCCTTCTGGACCCTTATGATATACACAGTGGATTTCTATGTATCCTACAGGTCCCTCTTTTCGGGCCTCACAGTTATTTTTATGTATCTTGATACGAGCATGGGTATGCCCGCCTTGTCCAGATGATCAGATGAGTCCTCATCCATTATTGAGGTTATGTACTTTTCAGTCCTTGCAGTTGGTTCGAGATCGTCGTTACGGGCTTCAGTTGGTTTCGTCTCTTCTCAACACCCCAGGAAAAATGAATATGACTTATGATGTCCATCGAACATACGATGAGCTCCTACCCTCGCACATCAGGGGGCAATCTGTTAACACCCAAAAAGGGTTCACTACCTCATCTACCCCATTACATGGCTCATTTGTCCATTTTCCTACCATATTTCCATCAAAAACCCATAAAACTATCTAAAAAAACTCCAAAAGGCCATAAAACCCTCTTTTTCTCCAAAAATATCCAAAATTCCTTCAAAAAAGCAAAAATCTCCAAAAAGGAAGAAAAAATATAAAATAATGAGGAAAAGGAGGAAAAAACCCTAAACAGCTGAAACCCTAACCCTAAACCGGCACTCCACCACTATAAATAAGTGATGGAGACCCCTTATTTCACATCCACAATCACAAGTATCCTGCCTCTGCCAAAATTGCTCTTGAAATCCTAGCTCACCCTTGAGCTACTTTCACCATTGAGAGCCCCTTTTGGCCCATTTCCACCATTGGGGAAAGAGAAGGAGCATCTTGAAGCTCGGAGCCACCTACTCAGACCAGCGCAAAGGGCTTCACCAACCTAACCATTGGAGGTCAGATCAATAAAAATCATTCTTTACTTTTTGCTGTTTTGCTTCATGAACATGTTTAGATTAGTTTTTATTTCTGTTTAGCATTTTTTATCCACATATTATTGAACTGCTACTAAGGAATCCATTCTCCTTAGTAGGTGCCCATTCGCACAAGCTAGGGGTAAAACCCTAGCTACACCTTCCAGTTCTATTCAGGGATTGTTGAGACAAAAGCCAACTTAGTAGCTCTGTCTATGTGGTTCTCAACCCACCAGGTTTATCAAGCACCTCAGGCCCTCATTCACCACTCCAATGCAGTCCGAGGACAAAACCACTGTATGTAAGCATCCAAACAGCTATTCAAGCTTTTACAAGGGAAAAACATAGTCGCCCAAAACGTAGGTGCTCACGGCAATCTTCAACCAATACCACCATAAAAAGGGAAAACACAGCCAAGCAATCATGGGAAAACAACAGCCCACAAACAATCACAAACCCACAACACCCGATCCTCAATGCAATCGCTGAAGAACTTGCACGGGCAGAAAATGGGGAAGGGATAGACTACCACTCTATGCATGAGGGAAAGTACGCAACCAACAGTCACAGTTCAGCGATGGACACACAAGACATTACCCAGTATAATTAGGAGTGCAAAATAGGAAAAAGGGATCCATTTTTCTGCGTGACTAGGGAAGAAAAACTCACAGACTAGCAATCCCAGCGAAAATGGAGAACCAACCAACCCCCAGACAATAGATCGTGGGTCCTTTTATCTTAGCCCACATGAGGAAACTGAACAGAATCTCGATCCCCATAGTGGACAGACCATCTGCATGCAAAAGGCACGTCATGGAGAGAGAGAGAGTAGGCGTGGGTGTAGTAGTGGTTTTCCTACTAGCCAACAGCTGTACCAACTGACAAGAAAAAACTTAGGTGGTGGTTTGATGAGATAAGGGAAGGTGAGCAAAAGAGAGTGGTGACACATGGCTCTTCCCCCATGACTCAATGTTTAGCATTCCCCCTCCTTATCCTTAGGAATTCATGCCCCTTCTCAAATTGGTTGTAGTGAACATAGCAGGTTGGGTTTATTTAATTAAAATGCACATTTACATGATGCCACAATTTAATATATGTCGTATGTCTCGATATACCATCAGTGACCATTCCAATCTAAAACATAACATAACTAAATTGATGGTGGGGCCTTTGCCCTTAGCTCCTCACCATGATTATTTACAACATATGTATCATGTATATTTAACGCAAACAGGGTCAAAACCGGGGTGTTACATTCCCCTCCCCCTTCAATAGCACTATCCTCAGTGCTTTACAAAATTTGAACAAAATGCTACACTGGTACCGCCTCAATGTTCCGCAGGATTGAACAAAAATGGATGTGCCAATCGCATGGCATCCTCCATCTCCCACGTAGCCTCTTCAAGTCCGTAGTGCTCCCATTGCACCTTTACCTGCCCTATGGATCGGTTCCAAAGCATTGTGACCTTCCTGTTGAGGATGCACATTGGCTAGATATGGAACTCTCCCTTGGGTTCCACCTGAATCACATCCCAATTTATCACATGGTTAGGATCATGTACATATTTCTTAAGCAAAGAAACATGAAAAACATTATGAGCTCTAGTACTAGCAGGCAATGCAAGTCTATATGCAACAGGCCCTATTCTTTCAAGCACTTCAAACAGCCCACAATATCTAGGTGACAGCTTGGCACAACTTCCAAGATTCAAGGAACTCTTCTTTGCTTTCACTCTAAGGTAAACATGATCCCGAACACTGAACTCTCTATTCATCCTATGCTTATCTGCATAGCTTTTCTGTCTGTCCTGTGCTGCTTTCATATTTTGCCTCATCTTTACAACCTCTTGCTCCATTTCCTTGAGCAATTATGGTCCAAGCACAACTCTGTTCATTGGGTTATCCCAAGTCAATGGTGTCCTACACCTTCTTCCATACAAAGCTTCATATGGACTCATCCCCAAGGATTATTGCTGTCCATTGTTATAAGCAAACTCTACCAAGTGTAAGTAATCTTCCCACTTGGTTGGTTTATCCATCACATACATGCGAAGCATATCTTCAAGCACCTGATTAACTCTCTCTATCTGCCCATCTGTCTGAGGATGGTATGCAGTGCTGAAGTTTAGCTTTGTACCCAAATCCACAAACAACCCCTTCCAGAAATTGGAAGTGAACTTGACATCTCTGTCAGAAACTATTGCCTTCGATAATCCATGCAATTTGAAAATCTCCTTCATGAAAATATTTGCAATGTCATCAGTCTTATGTGTAGACTTCACTAGTATAAAATGTGATGTTTTTTTCAACTTTTCTACCACAACCATGATGGAATCATGTTGTCTCCAAGTCATCGGCGATCCCATGATAAAATCCATGGAAATAACTTCCCATTTCCATTCCGGAACTGGCAAAGGCTGCAACAAACCTGTTGGATGTTGATGCTCAACCTTTACCTATTGACATTTAATGCACCTTGAAATGTATTCAGCCATATTCTTTTTCATTCCTGGCCAAAAGTGATGCTTTCTATCTGTAGCAATTGTCTTCTGGTATCCTGGGTGACTAGAATATGGAGCTCGATGGATTTCACCCATGACAACTCTCCTCAAATATGCTACATCCGGAATATAAATTCTGCCTTTATAAGTAAGAAGTCCACCTTCTTCCAATTTATATCCTTCATACCTATTCTCAAGACTTTATTGTTGCAATTTGTCTTTTACCTTCTCATACAATTCATCTCTGGCAACATGATTAATAATCTGCTGCCTCAAATCTTATTGGAAAATATTGAGAGATGCCACATGCATTTCATGTACCTTCCTATTGAGTGCATCAGCCACCTTATTCTCCTTTCCTTTTATGTGCTTGATTTCGAAATCAAACTCACATAAAAACTCCAACCATCTCGCTTGCCTAGCATTTAGAGTAGGCTGATCAAATAGGTACTTCATACGACAATGGTCTGTTCGGAGCTCAAATCTTCTACCCATAAAGTAATGTCTCCACATCTTGAGAGCATGTACTATGGCTGCAAACTCTAGATCATGAGTGGCATAGTTCTTCTCATGATCCTTCAGCTTTCTTGACTCATAACATATCATGTGGTTGTCCTGCATAAGGACTCCTCCAAGCCCTTGTCTGCATGCATCGATACATACCACAAAATATTTCTCTGGGTCTGCAACCTTCAACACTGGTGCACTGGTGAGAAGATTCTTCAACCACTGGAAGCTTTCTTCACACTTCGAATTCCATTCGAACTTCACCCCCTTATTTTGCAAAGAAGTGATAGCATGTGCAACCTTGGAAAATCCCTCAATGAATCTCTTGTAGTATCCTGCAAGTCCCATAAAAGATCTTACATCCGTCACATTTCTTGGAGTAGGCTAATTCATAATGGCTTCAATCTTCTCAGGGTCTACTGATATACCTTCTTTGAGATAATGTGACCCAAATACTGAATTATATCGCTATAAAAGTTAGAGTTGCTCAGTTTTACATACAGCTGATGTTCCCTGAGCAATTGCAATGTTAATCTCAAATGATCTTCATGTTCTTCCTCATTCTTATAATAAACAAGAATTTCATCAAGGAAAACAAGAACAAACTTGTCTAAATACTTGTTGAAGACATTGTTCATGAGGCACATAAATGTAACTGGTGCATTGGTGAGACCAAATGGTACCACTACAAACTCATAGTGCCCATACCTTGTCCTGAAGGTTGTCTTATGAATGTCTTCATCCTTGATTCTCACCTGATGGTAACTAGACCATGAGTCAATCTTGGAAAATACCTTTGTTCCTCTCATTTGATCAAAGAGGTCATCAATCCTAGGCAAAGGATATTTATTCTTCACAGTAACCTTTTTCAACTACCTGTAATCAATACGTAACCTTAGTGTACCATCTTTCTTCTTCACAAACAAAACTGGTGCTCCCCAAGGAGACACACTCAGTTGGATATACTTCTTTTCCAACAACTCTTGCAGTTGCATCTTCAATTCTAGCATCTCCAGTGTACTCATCCTATAGGTTGTCTTGGACACTGGTGATGCTCCAGGCACAAGTTCAATGGTGAAATCAATGTCCCTCTTTGGAGGAAGCCTTGGAATCTCATCAGGAAACACATCCTTGAATTCCTGTAACACCTGATAGTCCTCCATCCTAGGAGTTTCATCTCCTCTTGGTTCCAGAATATGAGCTGCATAGAACTGGAAACCTTTCCTACAGAACTTCTTCAACTGCATTGCTGAAACTTGCCTTACTGAAATTACCTTTAGAATACCTTTCACCACTATTGGGTTTCCTTCCTCATCCATGCATTCAAAAGTCTTGTTATAATAGTCAAGCTTCACTCTGTGAGCTTCTAACCAATCCATTCCAGCGAGAACATCATAGGAACCAAGCGGTAGAACATTCAGATCCACACAAGTGATCAATCCATTCATAACCAATGGACATTTCTCTACCAATTCACTGACTTTTTTCTTAGTTCTAGTGGCTAGCTGAACTAGCCAAGGTTTCCTGTGCTTTACCTTCTTAAAAGCACAAATCTCCACTACCCTAGGAGTGATATAACTGTGAGTAGAACCAGGGTCAATCAAAATAGAAACATATTGTTCAACAATCTTACCTGCAACTTCAACCACAGTTGACTAGTGATCTGCCTGGCGGTCCTCCAATGCTGCATAAATTCGAGGGACTACCCTTACTACTTGACCCATTGTTTCTACTTCCTGAATGTTATAATCTGGCCTTGCACTTTAATTCTCAAGTGGAAAATATCTGTGCAAGTGGGGTCCTTCACATTTCCAACATTTGAGTGGACCTTTATTCTGAAACTTCACCTTCATTGAACCTTTTTCGATCGATGATCCAATCCACTAACATTTCCAAATGGACGATGATCTCGTGCCTTAGAGAAAATTTTGAATTTTCTTCTTGCCTTGTCTTCCGCCACATCATCTCTTCCATCTTCTATTCATCGGTGATGTCAACGACTATTCTCCTCCGATCACCAATGATCCTGTTCCTTAGAAAACTTTCAGAAATTCTGCGCCTTCGACGATCAGAGGCTCTACCCGTCGGAAGCATAGTTGTATAGCCATCTGCAATGGCAGTGCAAGATCATCTAACTTCTTCTGATGTAGTCTCCAAACTTTTCACTGCATCGGCAACTTGATCCTCTAGGCATCGACAATGTGATCAACTAATCATCGTCGATCGCTGAATATTTTATGACTTAGACAAATTTTCAGAAAATTTGTCTCATTAGTGTTAGTTTTTCAACATTTAAGCTAGCATTATGATAAGATCTTTTCACTGAGAGAATAACAAGCACAGCAATCACATAAGCATATCACAAGAGACAAGAGACACAAAGATTTTAGGAGGGGAAACCATAAATGGAGAAAACCCCTCAACTTCCTCTAAGATAGTATCACCACAAGATGTGATCCCAAAACAGTAAGATGACCTCCCTTCACAACAGCAGCCTTCTGTCTTCTGTCAAGCCCAAGAATTTCCTTCTCCAAAAGTGCGCCACACTTGAGAGAGCAAGAGAGCTAAGTCACAAGTGATAAATAGAGAGACTCACCCTCTCTATTTATATTAGTCCGTTGACTTGAAGTGCACTCAACCTAATAATTACTACTCGAGCCTACACCTTAATTAGTGTATAATAACTCAAGTGCCCATAAACTGGGGGGACTTACCTAATGACTTGATATGACTTGGTTACATTATTAATCCTCCCGATCGGAACATCGGGGCATGGCCACATGACTCAAATACATAATAGAAACATCCCATAATAAACATCGGGTTATAATATATGAAATATATAGAAGAATACATTCCGAAGTTACATATACATCAACAATTAGTCTTCTTTTCTGCCGCATCATCGGCTCAACCATCTCTTAACCAATGCCGATCAAATCAATTGTTCTTTTCTGATCGGCGAGCTGAAGCACATCGGCATCGACAGTCAAAACTTTTCCTTGTTGGAAGACTTGTGCTCTAGGCTTCCGCAACGGCGGGCGCACAAACCACTAACGTCTTTCGATGGCCGATGATTTCGTTACTTAGAGAAATTTTCAAAAATTTTCTACTGCGTCGGCTACTGGAACATATTTCCTCCACAGCATCGATGGTCAGAGGTTCTATCCGTTGGAAGGATAGTCCTCTAGCCATTCGCAACGACGGTGCTCAATCAACTAAGCATTGGCGGCGTGATCAACTAATCGTCACCGATTCATCCAACTAATTTTTCTATCGGGGTTTGCATCGAAGATCCATCTGTCTAAGTTTTCCAATGTGCCAAAGGCCAAACACTTAGAAAATTTTCTGAAACCAAGGCTGTTTGTCCCTCATCAGGTGACCTCCAGAATAGCTTTTCTGTTGCATCGAAAGAAATTCTCACTAAGTTCTCCGATGAGCCGACATTCTGGCACTTGGAAAATTTTGTGAATTTTCTTATCTTCACCCATTTCTCCTGGTTTCTTCTGGGCAGTAGGAAACCTGCCTCTATTAACTGCTTCTCATGGCCTTTTGAGGCCCAAATGTTGCAACATAAGCTCTGTCACTACATCTTCACAGCCCATTCAGGCCCATGCTGCAACCAGAGCTCTGATACCACACTGTAACGTCCCTGACCCTCCAACTGGCAAAGAGGACGCTATGATACAACAATTCATCCGGGCATCTAGCCCCATGAACGTGAACATACATATATATATAATGCTGAAGCATGATACTTAAAAACATAAAACATATTACGAAGAATAATCATTCATATACACAACGGAAGCAAAACATATCAATAATCATTCATGCATATACAGATCGGCATTTAACATGTATATCATCATTCATCAATGGTAATTATGATTGCAGACATGAGTTAGGAAAGAATACTTATCTTATAATGAACTTGTTCTGCAACCAGCTACATGGCTGCAACGTTCCACCCAACCACAGGCCCGCATGCTCTTTAATCTCTCATCAATGCTGCCACCCCCGAGTTGGGCATGATTCCCCAAGGAATAAGGAACTAACAGGCTTACACATAGCCAAGGATAACAACAACACAAGGGTACCCAGTTCAACCAAGCGAACACAGTTGGGTTTATCAGGAGAATAGCAGATCAGCCAAGCCAACCAAGTTGGGTTTATTAAGTCATCCAGGAGCTGGGAAAGGCTAAATGATAAGCTAGTGAGCTCATTAAAGAGCTACAGACACCAACACCAGAGCCATCCTGGCTTCTAGAACACCCACACACACCCAACACAAGGAAATCAGTCCCTTCTCTGCAACGCAGTCCCTCAGACCCTGATCTCCCTTCCAATGCTATTCAGGGGTTGTGGAGAAGAAAGCCAACTCAATAGCTCTGTCTATGTGGTTCTCAACCCATCAGGTTTATCAAGCACCTCAGGCCCTCATTCACCACTCCAATGCAGTTTGAGGACAAAACCACTACATGCAAGCAGCCAAATAGCTATTCAAGATTTTATAAGGGAAAAACACAGTCGACCAGAACGTAGGTACTCACAGAAATATTCTATCGATACCACCATAAAAAGGGAAAACACATCCAAGCAATCGTGGGCAAACAACAGCCCACAAACAATCATGAACCCATAGCACCTAATCCTCAATGCAATCGTTGGAGAACTTGCACAGACAGAAAATGGGGAAGGGATAGACTCCCACTCTGTGCATGAGGGAAAATACACAGCCAACAGTCACAATTCGGCGATGCACACCCAAGACATTACCCCGTTCTATTAGAAGCGCAAAACAGGAAAAAGGGATCCATCTTTTTGCATGAACAGGGAAGAAAAACTCACAAAATAGCAATCCAAGCGAAAAGGGATAACCAACCAACCCCCAGACAATGGATCATGGGTCCTTTTATCTCATCCCGCATGAGGAAACTAAAAAAACTCTCGATCCCCATAGTGGACAGACCATTCGCACGCAAAAGGCACATCGTGGAGAGAGAGAGAGAGAGTAGGCGTGGGTGTAGTAGTGGTTTTCCTACCAGCCAACAACTGCCCCAACTAACAACAGAAAAATAAGCTCGTGGTTCAATGAGACAAGGGAAGGTGAGAAAAAGAGAGTGGTGACACATGGCTCTTCCACCATGACTCAATGTTCAGCATTCCCCCTCCTTATCCTTAGGAAGTCATTCCCCTTCTCAAATTGGTTATAGTGAACATAGCTGGTTGGGTTTATTTAATTAAAATGCACATTTACATGATGCCACAATTTAATATATGTCGTATGTCCCGATATACCATCGGTGACCATTCCAATCTGAAACATAACATAACTAAATCGATGGTGGGTCCTTTTCCCTTAGCTCCTCACCATGATTATTTACAACATATGTATCAAGTATATTTAACACAAACATGGTCAAAACTGGGGTGTTACAGAACCAGTCCTATCAAGGAGCATGGAACCGAATCACTCAACCTAGGCTTCCTTTCCTCGCGACTTTGAATCTACCTGAATTTTCAAGATTTATAAATGATCCTGTCTCTCATGACCCGGCTTGGCCAATGGTTCCTACCAAAATTCCTTCAGATATTCAAATTTTCGAAGGTAAGTTTGGTAAAGATCCTGGTGAGCACGTCACGACCTTCCATCTTTGGTTCTTTTCAAACTCCTTGAATGATGATTCTATTCACTTGAGACTATTTCAATGCACCCTCATGGGTCCTACCACAAAATGGTATATAGAGTTACCTGGGGGGAGTTACACTTGGGTCAATGACCTAGCGATGACTTTTCTTGATCACTTCCAGCTACCCTTGCGTTACGACACCAGTACCGAACTCTTGTCAACATTTTGGCAAGACAAAGCCACCCACATTTTGGATCACATTCAAGAGTAGCATAGACAAAACAAATTAATTAAAGCCTTTATACCACCAGAGTTTCTTCTAGAATGGTTTCTCAAGTCATTGTTACCCTATATCGTGAAGTATGTTTCTGCATCCGGAGTGTAAAATGAGGACCAATCTATTTTTAGGGCCCAATAGCTGGACTTGATTTATGCTCAATCTAGGCTCCTTTATGAGATCATACCTAATGCTCCACGATCCAATTTTGACCCCAAGTTTAAACCTGGGCCGCATGTCGATAGTATTGTTGGATCCGCAAGTACCAAACCTGCGGACTCGGTTACGAAACAAGTGAGCCAATTATCGCTTAACCAATGTACGTCAAGAAAAATTATGACTTCATCTCATCCTACCCAATTGACGGATGTACTTTCAATGCAATCGTCGAACCCAAAAGGTAACCAACAACCTGGAAGGAATAAAAAGAAAGGAAAAAATAATCTATAGGGTGGGAATAAAAATGCTAATGATAGCCATGACAAGAACACAAATAATGTTAGGGGGGACAAGAAGCCTAAGAGGAAGGTAAAATTTCCTTGCAATTTATGTAAGGATGACCACCTCACTCACTTGTGCCCTCGAATGGAAGATGCCTCAAAGTTCATAGCACAGGGCCCAGCTATGTTCACAAATCCTTTACCAAATAATCAAAATATGAACTCAAGGACCGTGGATCCCAGTTGTGCTTCTAGTGGAACTCAAAACCCTTCAAATTTCGCTAGTGGCCATGGTTGCATCAAAATGTTAAAATCTATGAATGTTGTGATGCATGCCAAAGACTATGGTACATCACAACCATACCTTGGGAAAGAACCTGCTCCACCTGAGAGCTCTTTGTGAATTGAAAGTCCTACGGATAATCCTGAAGCTATGCCTCGCATTCCTAAGGGAGTCTTAATTACACTGCGGGCATAATCCTAATGCTCGATCCACCTAGAACTATTCAATTATTGAGGATTTGGGCCAGACTCCTTGTGTGATGTCTGCATTAGAAGTGCTTCAGACTTGTCCTCCACAAAGGAAGGCCTTTTTGTCTGCTCTTGGGGTGGGTGATGATAGTTCTCCTTCCATGATAAAATTTAAAACTAATGGAATCCAACCTCTCTTTCCTCACTATGTGTCTCTTTTGATTCACGTAGAGTGTCTAAACCACACCATTAAGCACACTATGATTGATGAAGGAACTACCTCTTTCATGATGTCTTTGGCATGTTGGAAGGGATTAGGTTCTACCACATTGTGTAAATCTATGAATATGTTGACTGCATTTGATGGAAGATCGTATTGGTCGCATGGTATACTCCCTTCCCTAGAGGCCCAATTGAGGGGGAAGACTCTTGCGATTGAGGTTGAGGTGGTTGATGCACCCCTTGACTACAATCTTTTGCTAGGTAGGAATTAGATGTACAATATGCAAGTTGTAGCTTCTTCCCTATTCCCAGTGGTTTTTTTTCCTTTGGATTGGAAAATCATTACTATTGATAAAAAAAATCGTTCCAAAAATTCGTGTTTAAAAGCATCATCAAGAGCTTTTATCCCAATTATCGATCATTCTCAACCGTCAACTGAGAATGTGGGTGTAGGCATGTATCCTTTTCTCATGGGAACTTTTAGTTGTCCTATGCTCGTCCTTATGATTGGTTCTAGTCTTAGTAAGGCTTCGAACTCGTTGAATTTAGTCTCCTTTTGCACCTCTCATATGGAGGATCCTTGGATTCTTCCTTCACCAATTACTTTGAGTGATAATTATATACCTCCTGAGACAGACGTGTCATTGCTTGCAACATTGGTGGCTTATCAAGCTAATATTTATAATGTTGTACAGTCTAGTCATTCCTCTTCACAGATGGAGGAGGAGGACCCTTATGTGCTACCTTCTTGGGCAGTAGAGTTATCTCACTCTCAAGACTGCCTTGATGATGTTTTCCCGTCGGATGAAGCTATTCTTGAGGCTATGTCTGGGAAGGAAAAACCTTGGGGGGAGTTGCACCATAGATCATATTTTTTTCCTAAGATTGATCAGTTCGAGTTTGATGACTTTAGGGTGATTCTAAGATATAAATTTGGTAGGCTCGTGGTCCCGTTAAGCTCTCCTAGTCAGATTGTTGAAGGGAACATGGCTAACTTGTCACCAATGATACCTATCAATATTTCTTGTGTTCCTGGTAAGATTGAGAACGTGTACTTTGGGGAGGATTCCACCCCCCCGTGACATTAAAGAGTACACCGATATTTTTAAGGAATTTCATGATGTTTTCACTTCGTTGTACGAAGAGATGCTGGGAATAGACCCTTGTAATGTCGAACACGAAATCAAAACCTATCTAGATGCTAAACCAGTTCGACAACGTTTGCATGCCATGAATCCTAGGAAAGCGCCCACTATTAAAGCAGAGATAGAGAATCTGCTCAAACATGGTTTCATGTATCCCATTCCCTTGACGTAGTGGGTTTCAAATCCCCCTTCGGTGGATAAGAAGCAGGGAATGATTCGATTATGCACTGATTTCCATGATTTAAATTGAGTCTGTCCTAAAGACAATTTCCCTACACCATTTATTGATCAAATCTTGGATGAGTGTGAAAGAAGTGAGGTTTTCTCCTTTATGGATGGATTTTCTAGATATAATCAGATACAGATAAAACCTGAGGATCAACATAAGAATGCATTTATTTATCCTTGGGGAAATTTTTCATATCGAAAGATTCCCTTTGGCATTAAAAATGTTAGAGCTACATTTCAACGAGCCATGACCTTTGCCTTTCATTATCTTAAAAAGATTATTTAAGTGTATTTGGATGATCTAGCTGCTCACTCTCATTTGAGAGTGCGTCATCCTTATCATTTGAGATTGGTTTTCGAAAGATGTCATCATTATCAAATTCAATTAAATACTCATAAGTGAATCTTTTGTGTGAAGGTTGGTTGTTTACTAGGATTTGTTGTGTCCAAGGAGGGTATTAGATTTGATCCCTTGAAGGTTGAGGAAATAATTCAATTGTCTCCCTCGCATAACATTCGACATCTTCAATGTTTACAAGGAATGGTGAACTTCTTGTGAAGGTTCCTGGTTAGTTTTTCCAATTTGACAAAAGGTTTCAAGCATTTATTTAAGAAAGACACCCCTTTTTACTGGGATGAGTGATCCCAGGAGTCTTTTGATGCTTTGAAAAAATCCTTGGCATCGGCCCCCATGGTTAGTCCACTAGAATATAGCCGTGACTTCTTGATTTATGTGGTGGCATCTCAAGAGACGATTGGTATGGTCTTGGCTCAAGAAAATGACAAGATCCATGAGCATGTCATCTATTATCTTAACCGAAATCTTATTGACGCAGAACTTCACTATACCCATGTTAAGAATCTAGCCTTAGCCACCGCCCATGCAGTTCAGAGTTTGAGGAATTACATCCTCTTTTGCCAAACTTTGGTCATAGCTCACATTAATCCATTTCAATTCATCCTCACCATAATGATGATTGGGGGAAAGTATAATAAATGGATTGTGATATTGCAAGAGTTTTATCTCGAGTTTGTTTTAGCAAAGTCAAAGAAATCATTAATTTTTTCTAAGATCATATAATATTTTCCAAATTTGGATGAAGGGCACATTCATGAGGATTCTCTTGTTGATGAGCATATCTTTCTCATCTCAACCACGGACCCTTAGTACTAGGATATTACTGTTTATTTGCAAACATTGAAGGTTCCTACTCACCTCTTGCGAGATGATCGTCAATGACTACGTCACATAGCATATAAGTACCTCATAGTGGAGGATACTTTGTACCACCATGGGGTTGATTCCATTTTATGGCATTTCTTAAATCATGAGGAGGATGAGTTCGTGCTTAATGATTGCCATGGAGGGGCGTGTGGTGGTCATTTATCTAGGATTTGTACAGACCAAAAAATTCTGCGAGAGGGTTATTTTTGTTTGTCCATCTTTAAAGATTGCATTAATGTATTCAAGAGGTGCCACCCTTGCCAGGTGTTTGCATGGAATATGCACTCACATCCTTCCCCTTTTCATCCCATTATCACCACTGGTCCCTTCACCAAGTGGGGGGTCGATTTTATGGATTGTAACCCAGCTTCGGTTGGGGGGAACCATCATATTATTGTGGTTGTTGATTACTTCAGGAAATGGGTAGAGGTTATGCCCACTATCAAATCCAATGACGAAACAGCCGCGCATTTCATATTTAAGCAAATTATCACCCCTTTGGGTATTCTAAGGGAGATTGTCACTGACCATGGCAAGCACTTTCAGAACAAAATGATGGAAGAGTTGTCTTCAAAGTTAGGGTATAAGAAAGATAATTCCTCTTCTTAATATCCTCAAGTGAATGGACAAGTTGAAGCAGTGAACAAGTCACTTAAGTCCATTCTCCAACAAACCATCCCACAAATAAAGAGCAATTGGCATATCATGTTGTATCCTACTTTGTGGGCCTAAATAACCACAGTCAAGACTCCACCGGTTTTTCTCCCTATCAACTTGTGCATGGGGTGGAGTCAGTATTACCTATTGAATGCGAAATCCCTACTTTGAAGCTAGTTGTGGAGATTTTACCAGAGACTTTCGCATTGGAAGAATGTCTGGTCCACTTGGAGAAAGTTGATGAGAAGTGTCAAGATGATTTAGTGGCTCTTGAAGTTAACAAGCATCATGTTAAGGTCCAGTACGATATGTCTTCCCATCCTAGGAGGTTTAGTGAAGGTAACTTGGTCCTTTTGTGGGATCAAGCTAAGGAAACCTTGGGGGAAGGAAATTTTAACCCTATATGGCATGGTCCTTACGTAGTCAAGTGTGTCTTAGAGAAAGTCTTCTATGAGTTGGTCGATTATGAAGGGATGGCCTTGGCGGAGCCTAGAAATGGGCTCTATCTTAAGAAATACTATGCATGATCTTCAGCCAAGGCTAATTTTTTGTATATTATTGTACATTTTGCATAATGTAGTTTGGTATTTTTATGGTGATCGGGTTTGTTGATTAGCTTTCGTTTGTTATGGAAGATGTCGATGGAGTCTTTGGTT
The DNA here is from genome assembly GCA_001517045.1 of Pseudotsuga menziesii. NCBI lineage: Eukaryota > Viridiplantae > Streptophyta > Pinopsida > Pinales > Pinaceae > Pseudotsuga > Pseudotsuga menziesii. The sequence goes on along the minus strand of LPNX010073550.1, from coordinate 882,932 downwards.
TACATAGGATTATCTAATGGTGCTAGCTGCCACACTCAAAACTCAGCTTTGGCTTCTTGGGTGATTTATACTCCTACGGGTCAATTGTTGTCTTCAGGAGGCGTATATTTACGGCCTTCGCCAAATAATGTTGTTGAATATAGTGTCATGATTGAGTTATTTTGTGATGTCATTTCACATTGTGTCGTTTCTCTTGAGGTACGTCTTGATTTACAGTTAGTGGTATCACAACTTAATGTCTTGTATCATGTTAGGGATCTGATACTGTTATGAAGATTCTTGTGTGTAAGGTTTCTAGAACGACAATTTGAGAGAATAACATACATTCATATTACAAGTAATTTTAATCAAGTTGCTTATTCATATGCTAATTATGTACTAAATTGGAATTTGTTTCATAGACGATAAAATCATTTCACAAACACATTTTACACATGTAAATAGAATAATAATCGATCATCATAAATATTATTCATTAAGTCCAAAAAAGTTGACGTCATAATACATAAGTGTCATATAAAAAATTGGGGCTTCTGAGCCACCAAAATATACTACACATTCGTACAAAAAATATACACTCAGGTCTCTAAGCCTGAGGTGGAGGAGGGTGCTGATCATGGTAGCACACCACGGCTCTATCTAGCTGATGAAATAATTGAACTCGTGCCCATGGTACTCCAACCACCTGACACTGCATGGCCTCAATAAATTCCTCGACTTGCACCATGGGAACCCTCTTTGTTAAGCGAATGAAGTTTGTGTGGATGCTTTGGAGCATCTGCTTCACATCCACACCCATGATCTCATCACCTCTTCCCCTCTGTCGATGATGAGGAAAGCCATCTGGTCGTCATGGTCCCACATCTACATGTGCATGATAGAGTATCATTATATGCCATCACACCAAAAATATGTCTTTTGATTTCATATATCAAAAAACACAAAAAAAATATAATTCAAAAAACCAAAGTGAGTTGGGATTTGTTACCTATGCCTCCATATGCTGCTCCTGGTGGTAGGGGCATGTCTGTATCTCCATGAAATTCGATCCCTACATAGCAATAGTCATCTATGGCAATTATTTGTCTCTACAACTAGAGAAAGAAGTATGTTGGATAAGGGTTGGCCACCCTTCCCCCTCCTAGTCTCAGCATGACATTGGTCCAGCGTAGCTGAGCTGTATCCATAAATTCATATGGAGCAATGTCAACTCTAGGTATTAGACCTGGCACCTGCTCGAAAAAGAATGTACTCAGTATGCTATCGAACCCAAATTTCTATACCTTGCCCATCCCGCAGTCACTAAGTTGCTGCTTCATGTTGCTTAGCTGCGAGGTACTCTAGTCATATATCATAGGTGGTATGCAGTCTATGACATAGAACATCATTGGCCTTGAGTCTTGGTGGAGTGATGCTAAACCTGCAATCCTGCCCAATGCCAATAGTATGGCTTTCATCCCCAGGTTCTGGACTGAGTTTGTTGGGATTTGACTCCCAACCTTCTCTATATTGGGAATTAAATACACAGCTATGTACTCCTCTATAGTCAACCCACCTCCTGGACCACGCGATTGGAGGTTCACCACCTCTCCTCGATGGGACAAACCTGTGATAAAGTATATGTCCTCAACCTTGATGTTGAGTGACATGCCATCCAAATAAAATGTCTCAGAGTCTGAATCCCATTAATCCACTAGCAGCTGGAGTATCCTTGGTTTGGCCCTCAAGCTTCCAAGCCACCAAAACCTATATAAACCACAAGCCCTCGATGCTTATTAATCCATGCGCTCAGCCTACACATCCTCTTCAACAACACCATGTTCTCTCTCTCTCCATTCTAGCACCATCCTGCACAAACATTGCCAAGTTTCATGAGTGTTTTCCCTTGAAAATCATGTTTGCAGCCCTGTACATGACTATTTGTAAAACAGGCGCATATGTATGTGGGTATTGTGGTCTTCTGCGTATACCCATCACTATAGGCGAAAAAAGACTCAATTTCCACGTGGGCCGAAATGCACTATTTGGGATGGATTAAGTAAAAAAATTGACCATTAAAATTTAAAATTTATGCATGAAATTGAAATAGGAGGGCATGAGTAATTACCTGGACCAAATGTGGAGTGATTTCGTTGGACAATGCTCTCGGAATCAGCTCTTGAAGTTTTGGATACAAAAGCACTATGGTGGGTGAATTTTCAAAATGGTATGAAATTTTTATTTTTTCAGTATTTTATAGAAAAAAAATGGAAATTTTTACCCACTTCCTATAGTTTTTTACTATTTCTGACCATTTTGGACCGTTTGGACTAATATGCTATTGTAGGAGCCCGTTTTGATCATGTTTTGACCAAGTCTTTGATCCATTCGTTCCTATTACAAGTATCATGTCTAAACTAGCATATAGGTTAGGATTTCACATACGCATGCATTTTGCATGACCTTATGACTGTTTCATCTTAGCCTTAGGTACAAACCCATTCCATGATGTCACAAAACCTTCTTGCTACTATTAGAAGTGGCGTTATGTGAATGGTAGAGATTTCTTATACATGGGTGCCCTAGTTAGATGCCCTTTTGAATTTGGTGCCTATGCTGACATTTCTCCTTTAGGTTGTGGGATTCCTTTTTAGTCCCACCATGTCATTGAGCAAGAGCTTGATACTCCTCTTGAACTTTATGTTGGCCATTCCCCCGAGACTCCCTTGTATATATCTAGTTTTAATTGCACTTTCATGAGTTTTTATTTCCTTCTTTAGCTTTATACCGACTCCCTGACTTTGAGTTATCAGCCATATAGCCCGAGCTTGTCTCATGTCTAGCCAAGTAGAGCCTTTTTTACATATATTTTGCATCTTGATCACCACTTTTACTGGGACGAGACCTTCCCCCGAGTTTAGTTATCCTGCACATCTCCTTACAATGAGCATAGGCATGTTCCACTGCTTGGAACTAGTTTGCTTGTCCCCTGATACTCGTCTCCTCCTAGATTTTTACTATAAAGCACTTTCATTATTTTTCAAGCTTTTCAAAATATCTAAAAAAGTACAACAACAAAAAAATCCGGAAAAGAAAAGATGTTATCTTTGGCATAATTCGAGTCATGTCACCTTCGAATAGAGCATTGTATATCACATATGTTCGTTGGGTTATTAGTTTGACTTTAGGAGCTGTACTCATTACTCTAAGTTTATCTCCACCGATTGGTTAAGATTCCAGTCCATATGGAGCCTCTCTTGATGCCACCTATGTCACAGAGATGTCCCAATTTCCATATCGAGTCCATGTTTCCTACCTTCAATCACCATTTTTTTTATGCTCTTGTTCAAAGGAATTTGAAACCTGAGTTGGCCATTCCTCAGTTATCTTGACTTTGCATGTCGGCCATTCCTAGTACTATTACTAGTTTATGCACATCTTGTTCGAGTTCTTCCACATTATATAGAATTGCTGAGTACCTCATGTTGGTTGATGGGGGATGCCTTAATTCCCTCCTTCCAGTGGATTCCATCCCATTGACTTCAGATCATTTATTCTGGAATAGGAGTCTAGAGTCATTTGAGTTCCTTCAGATGTACAGTCATCGGTGGTATGTTCTCTTTCCATCGATAGTTTTGGGAATACATCAATGTACCTTGATCGATGGATTCTTCCAATTGTTGGACCTCAACACATATATTCACACTTGTTACATTGCACTTTGTACCTTGATTCCGATTTTCATTATCAGTGGGTGATCTCGTGTCTGTTAGCAGTATACATCAATGACCGGTAATCAGATGATGGACTACTATGTTTGACCTTGACACATATATTCGCATAGTAGGACATGTACGCGTAGCTATTCGTGTAGAAGACTCTCCAGCTTGGTGGCATTCCATATATGCTACCTCCTTGATCGTTCCAGTGTTCATGAGATATAATCTCTCGTGATCTGATTCTAGTGTATATTAGATATCGTCATCCACTATAGAGATCTTGATTCGTTCTATATCTTCATCCATTATGGATATTTTGATCTATTGTACATATTCATTCATCATGGAGATTCTGATCTATTGTATATTGTATGTGTCAATGACCACAAATGTCACATTTTGTATATCATGCCTATTCATGGCCATTGTACTCTTATGTATCCAGGATTGCTATATGTATTTGCAGTCACATGTAGAGATTGATCATTGTATTGTACTGATGAGTGGCTAGTTCTTCCACCTGGGTCTTCATTACTCCACTTCTGGGATGGATTTTATAATGTGTTTCATCCATCATCTTACCCCTCTGACCTCACACATTAGGGGGCATCTGTTATAGCTTATTTTACCACACAAGGTTGATCACATATTTATGGCCTTCCATGTCCCTTTGCAGACTCTTTAGACCCCATGGACTTATATTGTACTTTAATGTTCCAAAATCATCCCTAAAAAACACATGTTTATTGTTGTACGCAACTCTTAAACTCATACTCGCGTGTACACGTGAATTTTGACCTCAAACCTACATACATTGGGATGTGTGCATAAATCCAAATATTTTTGGAGCTTTCCTCATATGAGTCCAAATATCCTGACTCTTGGCTTTCCATATTCCTTGAGATCGCTCGGAGTTGACCCTCCATTACCCTTTTGGAGTGCTATCTAAGGAACCCCTTGGATACATTGAACAAGAGGAATTGAAGAGCAAAGAAACTATAGTCCATTGTTGCCTCAGTTTGCTTATATTTGAGTCTGCATCCCTTTGGAGCACTTTGTGTTCTTCCCAAGCTTACCTTTGCTTTGTGAGCTCTCTATCGAGAGATGGAGGATTTAGGTGGTGGAGGCCAGACTCATTTTCTCTGGTTTGTAGACGTGCCAACAGAGGTTTTCACTATTGTAATCTGTGATTTTATTAATAGAAATATCTTTTCCTGTCCAATTATGTGCATTTGAATATGAATATTGAATCCATGGATGTATTTAATTGCTTATACATTGTTGAATATATATGCTAAAGTAGGTCTAACACATTATTATAGAGCATGCTTGTCCTTGTTTGTTGTCGTTGAGAGAAAATTGTTAATGCAAGTGTGAATTGGAAAAGCTCAACAGGGATCTACTTCAATTGTCCAGAACAAGGTACGATTCGGTATCCCTTAGTGTTAGATGTTTGGTTTCTCTTGCATATTGGGAAATATTGATTTCTAATGTCAAGTTGTCTATTGTGGTATCCCCAAGCCATAGGAAGTTTCTCTCTGTAACATTACTTATTATGTTCATAGCAAATATTTTATATATTTTCTATGCGTTTTTAAAAAATAAATCATGTTTTTTTTTCATAGTAAAACTTTTGATTAAATTGATTGTAAAGACATAAATTAAATGAGTTGTAAAATTATAATACAATAAGGACTTCTAGTTTTGATATCCTACTTTTGACATTTCAGATTTAATTTTCCACTCGCGAGAACATTAGATGTAACTTCATTTAGTTTAATAGCTTTCCATATTATAATGAATTAATTAATAAAATTGTAATGATTTTTTAATTTTAATTTTAATTATATTTACGTTGAAGCCGTTTTTTAGGGGGTTGTTTGTCTAGCAGTTTCATTGGTCTACCGAGAACAAATGAAAACCTACCATGTGTAACCAACACATTAATGTGTGTGGCTACCATCAATAGGAAGTGGAGATGTGCAAAGCGTCTAGATAATATGCTATAGTCAGTGGAGTATGATGTATGGACTAATACTTCAATATCCAGGTGTTTGTCTCAACGTGGACAGACAGCTAGATGAGATTTGACATCAAATTAGGAAGTGAAGAAATCAAAGCATTGATGTCTGCATTCACGCCAACCCTTGACCAACTAACCTGCATTGAATGTAAGGTAGACCGACAAACCTTCGAACGACTATGTTTAGATTAGTTTTTGCTCCCTATATGTATTCATTATTGGGATGCTTAATCTCGACATCACTCTGCATATGCTAGTCTTCTCAGGTAATAGTTTCCAGTGCAACCTAGCTATATTGCAGTTATCAGGTATTATTTATAGCTTGCCTTGTTATATTGTTTCAATTTCATTCATTATTATTATGTATTTAGGAAAAATAATCACCTATCACCTATGTTGAATCTATATATTGACCATCTAATAGATCAAAAATAGTTAAACTGAGTTTTTATTTCTGTAACAGAGTATAAAACTGAAGTGTATTCATAAACAAAAGCCTATTATGTTGTAGCACGGTAGCAGAGTTATCATTCATCAACAGAGTATGTTAATTAATGAACTAATGATTAATATAAGAGAGTGTAGAGAAATGGAAAATGTGTAAGAGCTATTCATTCTGCCCATAAATGTACCATACATTACCGAATAACAATTTGCATGCATAATTGCTCAACACATCAATAATTCAACAACATACATCAGCAAAATCAATGCACATAGGATTGCATGTAAGTCCAGGGAAGAGAAAATTCACCCATGGGCTCACGTCTAGGCTCCAGGAATTGTGCAATAATCAACAGGAATAGATTTCTACTTCTCCAACAGTAGAGGATACAATGAATGGTTAACCCTAATATTATTCTTCCACCCACCACGTTTTTATTCTCATGCAATATAGTTGTAACGTGGCCCATAAAAGTCCCTTTTATATGTAATGACTCCATATGTCAATTGGAGGAGTGAAATTACTTCTATGTTTGTCATTTTTAACTCTATTTAATATATGAGTCATGACCTTTCGCAGTTTCCTTTACACAATTTCACTGATTCAGTCTTCTTTCGCAAGCTAAATCTCGCAAGGTTGTTTCCGCAATACAGACTTCTACAAATCTAATTTGGCAGTTCTAGTTCCACAACTCTATTTCCATAAATATCCCTTCTGCAATCGCCTTTCCGCAATAGTCTTTCCACAATTGTGGATTGTGGGTATGCAATTCTTAGTTTTCAAAAACTAACGGACTTCCGCAAACTTGTGACCGCAACGGTCCTTTCCACAGTCAAATTGTGGATTGTGGATTGTGGATTATCCTTCCCACTTTTCCAAATATGGGATTCTTCAATTTTCCTATCGTAGCTCAACTTTCCACAACTTTAACTAGCTTGCAACTTCACATTGCAGAACTCATCCTCAACCGTTGATCTTTGCGTCTTCTTCACTGTCCGTTGATCTAGAATCAAGTGCAAATCTTCACCTTGTATTTGTGGATCTATTATTTCCCTACACCTTTCTCTTGCGGAATTCCTCTGGAGTGTCATATATGATGTTGAGCAAGATCTAAACCCTTCACGCTTCCGCTGCACTTTTCAACTGCAGAATCATTCTCAGTCATTGATATTCCCCTTCATGAATTTATTCATCCGTTCTCGCTTTCTCTCTTGTAGAGTGTCTCCCTTTCTACGTCCATTCTCTTTAATACTGGGATCTGCATTGTTTATTGACATCCTTCAAATAATTACTCAACCTACATATGTATTCTTCTTAAATTACATTCACATACTATATGTGTGTGTGTGTGTGTGTGTGTGTGTGTGTGTGTGTGTGTGTGTCCTAATACATTGATGAAAATTTGTTTCTTCTTAGGTTATGTTTTGCGACCCCTACACAGATCTCCTCTGAACAGAGAAATTTATAGTGATGATGTCAATGTTAACATTGAACTCTATTTCAAGAATTGGAAATGGAGAGGTACTTTGCAATCCTATTCTGCAAATTTTGGAATTCACAGCACTTTTGAATATCGTCATTCTGTACACCTATCCGATGGAAATACTACAATACAAAGTCTATTTTCCTCGCCTCTCAGCTCCCTTTTCACATCATCTCAAGTGGAAATTGGATCATTGGTTCAAATAAATAGCTTCACTTGTAAATATATCCAAAATAACAAATATGTATTCACTTCTCTACTTTTCCTTACTACTTATTTCTCAACCACATAATTCACACACAGTAAACACACTTTATATTACTTACTCTTTAACCATACTTTTTTTTCACGCTTTCCAAGATTCTTATAGTTCATGATATACAGGTGCATACTATGACATCAAAGATTATTGGTGGCCCACTGTTGAACAATGATTTAAGTTCTCCTAGCAAGCACCAATTAGAAAAAACTAACACACCCCCAATATTTAATCCTATCAAATATTTACTTCCATACATGCAAGAATGGACATTGAAAATCAAATAGTCCTTTCAAAAACTGACATTTTCACCTTCACCAATGCTACGAGGGTTGGACATATGTTTAGCTTTGACATCATTGATATCGCAGGTAGTGAAATACACATCACATGCTTCAACATGAAAGAAACACTATTCCACTCTTCAATAGATATTGGTAAACTATACACAATATCAAAAGGTCTAATCAAACCTGCAAAGAAACAATTCAATCATTTGAAAATTGATTGGGAAATAAATCCTTCTAGTAACTCCACAATAGAAACTTGCTTACATGATGAAGATTCAATAGAAAACCATAACTTCATCTTCACTCCTATTAATGAATTATGAACTCTAATCAACAACTCTATAGTTGATATTATTGGAGTCGCTATATGCATTAGCCCTTTAGTAACCATCATGAGGAAAAATGGAATGGAGACACGTAAGAGAACCCTTCAGCTAAAGGACATGTCAAGCTATAGTATACATGTCACATTGTGGGGGGTCTTATGAAATTAATATAATCTAGAGCAATATTGCACCATAAATAGCTTTCCAATAATTGCTATTAAGGTCGGGAAACTAACAGACTTCAATAATATCTCAATTGCTACAACCTTCTCATCCCAAATTTACATCAATCCTGATCTCAAAGAAACTTAGGAATTGCGAACTTGGTTTGAAAATCCAAGTACATACCTCCAATGCTATTCATTATCTTCACATGGTGCTTCAAGAGGACATCATTCGATACAAAAGCATTTTTCTGACATACAAACTGAAGGGATCAATACAGAGGTGGACCCTTCATACATTTTAGTTGAAACAACTATTCGTTCTATGGATACAGACAACTACTGATATCTCACACCCATGCCCACTTACATTTGAAGATACAAAGTGAAAAAAATAACTCACGCCTATTGAGGATGGTATATGAAATTGTCAAAGGTGCAATCAACGCGTATTTGAATGTGAATACAGGTACATATTTCAATGCACAATTGAAGAGACAACGGGGAAATCTGATGTAACTACATTCTAGGATGTTGCAAAACAAATTATCGGCATACCTTCTCTAAAAATTTATGAATATGGTTATGAAGGAAATACTAAAGAAACCAGATCCATCTTCTCCAAGATTTTATTCAACTGTTACTTGTTCAAATTGGAAATACATTAGGAAACATTTTCCAATCAGAAACAAATCAAAAATATCATAATTGCATGTGATAAAATGGATTGCATGAAAAATCCAAAAGAAAACATACGCATCCCTAAAATTTTGATTGAATAGTTAAGGCATGTGTTATGCATTTTTTTTCCAAAAACAAATGCTCCTAACATTTTGGTCGAATAGTTAAGGCATGTGTTATGCCTTTTTTTGCAAAAAGAAATGTATTGTAGCCTACTTTATACCCATACATACTAAATAAAACTTGATTACTATACAATTTTCCTTCAATTTATTACTTTTCTATTAAAGGGAATATAACCTTCACATTCATATCCATACAATTTCATTTCCATCTTTTTAAAATTATATGCACTCTCAACTTAATTAAAATATACTTACAAAGAATTCAATGTTTTCCTTGTAGGTACAATCAAATATTAAAAATCAAATCATGGCTACTAATTTCCTTCTTGAAGAGCATGCACGTCTACTCCAAACAATACCAACATACACCACATTTGAAATACTCTCAAAGTCACTACAAATGCCTACTATATTTCAACAAAACATTCCAATAGGTCTAGCAAATATATCATCTTCACAATGTGAGACTGATTGAAAGAAGAACTACAACAATCAACGACATATAGTCCATGCTGCAACAATAAAAAAAGATAAAGATAAACAGAGCAAAGAAAAGGACACATTCACTACTACTCCATCTACATCTAGATTCCAACAAAAAGAACAACGCAGGAAAATGTATGATGAACAAAAAGATGGACTAAAGAGACATAGAGAAACTACAAATAATGGTAAACAACAATCTCTTACTGAGTTTCCAATATGTAATCTTCAACATCAGGACCATACATAAGCTACCCAAATTTTTTGCGAATGGATTGATGCGTTGTCCATCATGCATACATGTACTACTTGTGTGGAATCATATCCTGGAATTGACTCATCCATCTTCCACTGGACACATTTTCCATCGATGTCAAAGAGAAATCAATGGTCATCGATTCTCTAAATGGAATAAGTTGTACCTTGGTGTCCAACCCAATGTATTGTCCATACTTACTCAAATTGAAGAAATGCTCATTGCTTGTGTTAGCCCAATTTTGCAGGTCAGGAATGCTCGTGGTGGAAAATACAAGTATAGTGGTCACACCATTTGTTCCCCCCAAAAAAACTGTTAATATTGAAATTTTCCTTCCATTCTTCCTTTAATATATTGATATCTTGGCTGTGAAGAGGCATGGAACAGAAGGTAACTGTTATTCTTTTTATGTGACCAAATCACATGTAGTCAATGCATTGCTCTATAAGATGCAATATGAAAATTATTATAGTGATGTGTAAACTGACCATGCCTCAATTTCATCACTTCCATAAGTATGCATTGATATATCCTCTCAACTCCATTCTGTTTCTATAGACAATGATGTTTTCCTCTTCAAACAATTCAAATAAGCCTGACCTAGATAACCAGGATTCTATCCAACAATCACTCGCAGTATCTTCTTTTTCCTTCAGATTACCTAATGCAGAACGAGAAATGGAAAAAATCAAATATTTTGTTCATAATACACCAACTACCATTGACTAGCCAACTATTGGGTCATCACCAATCAATGAGTACAACACAGAGGGTCTATTCGACATGGAGTTCCCAACTCTTTTCCCAAATGGGGATGCACTACCTCACCAACCATGTATAAAAAAAATTTCACTCGATGGTTATGCATTACACTTAATGAGATACCATGAAAACAGATTTAGTCCTCATCCCCATTTTAGATACTACTTGTACAACTTAATTATGTTCCACAGGAGTCAGCAAACTGCTAATTTTTTCTTCAAACAGCAGGAGGAGCATAACATACCAACCACTATTGAGGAATTGTGCATACATCTACAGGACATTCCTACAGACAACCTCCCATAACATGTCATGCGGTTTGGAGCACACCTCCATGGAACAAAAGCATATTGGAAACCACGTAGGATTGAGCTAAAAAATATGATCACACGGTTGCAATGCCCTACGTTATTCTTCACTCTTAGTGCAATAGACACAAAATGGCCAGATTTGCATGTCATTATGCAAGAGGCTACCCCTGTTGACCCAACATCTCGTCAACAATGGCGTACTCATAATATCATTGATATGCCCCACACTATAGTTGCATACATGCATAAAATATTTTCAATCTTCCATGAGGAGATGCTTCAACAAAAAATGCACACAACATATCACTAGTATAGGTACACATTATATACTACCTATCTCTGCCTCTGTACAAATTTTACATATTTTTCATTTATTCTAATCCTCTACCATTTCTTTTATAGGTATGAATGGAAACATAGTCACTCTGCACATATACATGGTTTCCTGTGGCTTGATGGTGCTCCTAACATGGAAACATTAAATTGGCAAGATCCAAATCAAATCAATACTGCAAAGAGTTTCTTTGATAAATATGTTACAGCATGGAATCCTAGGGATAATCATGATGCTCGCATCCATGCAAAACAATCCATTAAGGATGACCCTTGCTTGCTAGATACAAAAGATATACTTTCATCCAACCCACTTCATGACCATGAGCAACTCGTAAATCAAGTCCAAAGACATACAAAATGCACTGAAAATTCATGCTTGTGCAAAAACCGGAATACACTTGAATGTAGGTATAAGTTTCCATGCAAGGTACAAAATGAATCATCACTCTACATCGATGAAAAAGGACAAAAAAACATATCATCCAACAAATAATGATGAGTGTTTAAACATCCATAATCCAAGCATACTTCAAAAATGGTAAGCAAATGTGGATTGCCAACTTGTGCTACCACGTTATCCAATATTGAAGTACATAGCCAAACATGCTTCCAAAGTAGAGGTAAAATCATAGACCTACCACCATATTCTTACTAGAATCACAGTTGCAATCATGTCCACAGGATCTAGCATCATATGCATACCATCGTCTGCACTCAAAAGCAATTGTTGATCAAGACATTAGCACTCAAGAAACTTTCCATATGCTACAAAAATTACCTCTTGTCACATGCAGTTGGTCCTTCATCAAACTAAATTTTGGTTGCCACATATTCCCGCGTATATCTCCTGACTCGACTAATTGCTTATCTAGATCGAGCTTCATAGATGCCTACTGGAAACATCCTCCAAATTTGGACCATTTCTTCCTTATTGACCTTGCACAACAATGGTCATATAACCATGCACACAAAAGGGAAAAATGGAAGAAGAGAACTGTACCTGCAATTGTCCATGTCTGGCCGCGTTTTACCTCAATTCCAACGAAAGATTCAAATGGATTTATTGACTTCCATTGGAGTGAATTGCTTTTATATAATCCCTTTCATTCCTTCGCTGAAGACATAGGCCTTACATCACATGTCATTTTTTCAAATTGGGAGAACATAAGAAATACCTATAGTAAATGGATTTTTGACCACATCCCCACAACCATTTCTAATGAACCAACATATGAATATGAGGATACTACTCATACCATCAATCCCAATATGGAGATGAATGAATGGAAAACTTTGTAAATATTAGTCCCTACAAGAAATGTCCACATTAATGAGCTTGACATGCTTGGCTTTTGAGATTTTGACACCAACCAAGAATGGAATCATTCAGAAATATCAAGAAATACACTAGAGATGGCGCAAACCTACATCGAATACAAGCGCAAGAGTGGGGAAGTAATACAAGATAACACTCCCCTACCTACTTCAACAAATGCATTGTCTCACAATCAACAACTTGTATTTGACATAGTCCTACAACATTCATAGGTACAAAGGACGAAAGGATCCATTACGAATGATCATCCAAGGAACGACAAGAACAAGTAAATCATACCTTATCAGAACCATTAAAAATGCACTATATTTTCAATCAATCATTGGCCATAGTCCACTACTACTCCTCGTCCCTACTGGCTTTGCAGCATTCAACATACATGCAACCACTATACATGCAGGACTTTAGATTCCTACAATGGACATGAAGCCTTTACTTGGGAAAGCCCTATCAGTGTTCCAAGAAGAGATGAAACATATTCAATACATTCTCATTTATGAAATGAGCTTCATAGGGCCTAAGCTATTTGTGCAGATTGAGAGTCGTTTGCATGAATGCTTTCCAGAAATAAGCAACCACTCATTCGGCAATCGGTCAATAATTCTTGTTGGTGAATTGGGCCAACTCCCACTTGTAATGGGAAGGCCTATACATGCAGGAAAAACTTTGGGAAAGTGTTTATGGACAGACTATACCACTGTAATCATTTTGGAAACAATCTTCCTTCAAATGGGAACTGATGTCACTCAACTACATTGCCATCAGCTAGTGACAAACATCTGCAATGCTACACTGATAATGGAGGACTGGACCTCCTCCAATCTACAACTAATAGATTCTTGTCAATAGAGGAGTGTTAACAATTTGACACAACAATGCATATATTTGCAATGAACATGCTTGCAAACAATCATAACAATTACATTCTCCAATCGTTGGCTATTCCTATTGTTAGAATAATCAACCCATAGTTTACCCACTTAGACATTAATTCATTTATTTTTGTCTTATTTGCCTAGTTCATGTGTCCCACCTTGTGCAAGTTGCTATTTTCCTATCCATAGAGGTCAAACTTGCCACATTTGACTCATGTATCTCATGGGAGAGCTAAAGGAATCAATTCTGCTTTATTCCTGGCCTCCTAGGCGCCCTTCTGCTTTTTCTGCTTTATTGCCTGTTTTTTTAGTGTTTTAAGGCAAAAGGAAAAGCTAGACTAGGTGAGGTTGACTTGTTTTTTGTCCTACACATCCTCCTCTCTTTTCTCCATGCAAAAGCATGTATGAGCTGCCATTCCACCACTCTTTAGCTTGCCTATGCCTTTTTTCCAATTCGTGAGCTCCATGACAGATTTGGGATCAGCTTTTTACACCTATGGGGGATTTGCTTATTTTTGGTAAGCCTGCCTTATGCTAGATTTGGATGCCTCCTCATGCATTCAATTTCTTGATGTATTCTATTTATTCAGCAACCTATGTTATTACAGGGTTGGCTATTGTACACTTAGTTAATACAATTTAGTGTTACAGCTCCATATGCAGTCTCTCTTGTTAGCAATTTTGCATGATCAATTGATAATTGTTGTGAGTAAAATTAATCTATTGCTGGCCTTAATTTCCACATGGTATCAGAGCCATTGTAGGTTGTTTCTCTCCTTCAAAAATTGTTTTGCAGGTTCGACATCAAAGACTGGGAGCCTTCTACTGACAGCTGGGACAGATTTTCTAGAGCTATGGATCAATAACATAAAACTATCTTGACTCCTTTCAATTTCTTTGAATGGAAAGCAGAGATGGAGATACTGTTGAGAGTGAAAGGCCTCTATAGGGTGACTATGGCAATAGAAGCAGAGCCCAATGCAGCTGCAGAGAAGATAAAATGGCACAACAAGAGGGATGAGGCTTATGGCCTCCTGTGCCTGAGTATTTCTAGAGACCTCCTTTTCCATCTCGATGGATTGACATCACTGAATGAAGTATGGGAGAATCTTGCTGATATTTTTGGAAAGACAGATGAGATGAGGGGACATCAAATCGAAAATGAGCTGATTTCTCTGAGTCCAACGAGCTTTGAATCCATGCAACTATATTTCTCCAAGTGCAAAGCACTAGTTTTGCAGCTGAAACAGTGTGGTATTGAAAATAAAGATGATCAGCTCATACTGGCCATCCTCTCGAAGCTAGGCCCTGATTATTCAGTGTTTGTTTCGACCTTCTATGCCACCAAACTGACAGCTCGAGCCTGGAAGATGCCTAGCCTTGCAGATTTCATGGAATCTCTCACACAAGAATAGGACAAGCTGGTGATGATGGGCACCATCAAACCATCCAAAGATCAAGCTTTGATTGCTGAAGATTCAAGGGTGGATTCAAAAAGAAAAAAGAAAGCTAAAAAGCCACCTAAGCAAAAGAGAGACAAGAAATAGTCTCCGGAGGATCAACAAGGTCCCAAGAAGAATAACCAAAAGAAGAAGAACAAAGGTGAAATGAACAAGTGCGCATACTGCAATAAGGGCAATCACACTGAAAGCTCTTGTATGAAAAAGCAGATAGACATGCTGACCAATCTCCTGGGGAAGAATGGCATCTGCCTTCCAGAAAGCTCAAAGAAGAGAGAAGGAGGATCAAGTTCCGATGACAGAGAGAGAGTTCATGCTCTAGTTGCTGGCACATCAAGCTCACCCAGTTTTATCATAGATTATGGAGCTTCAAGACACATGGTTTCGACTAAGGAGGCCTTCTCCTCACTGGATATGTCGAAAGGACCATCTATTGTACTGGGAGATGACTCTCTCACTGAAAGTAAAGGAAAAGGAAGGATAGATCTTGATCATGGCCAGTTCAGCAATGTGCTATATTTCCCTGGTCTCGCCTCCAACCTCCTGTCAGTGTACTAGATGACCCACACTGGGTCTCCTAAGAAGGTCATATTCTCCCTCGATGAAGTTGAGATCACAGAGATTTCAACTGGTAGAGTCATTGCAAAAGGAGTTGCGAATCATGCTCAAAAGGTATACATGTTCTCACACTTCCTACCTTACTCAAACCCCTCTTCTCTTCTCATTCATGCTAATGAATCCAGCAAGTTGTGGCATGAAAGATTTGGCCACCTTAACTACAAATATCTTTCTGATCTTAGTGAAAAAGAGATGGTCATAGGGTTTCCCAAGATAAAATTTTCCAAAGGAGTCTACCAAGGCTGTATCCTAGGAAAACACCCAGAGCACAAATTTGAGAGAGCTAGTCATGAGAGAACCTATGCACCCCTCGAGCTGATCCATAGTGATGTTGCTGGTCCATTCCCTCATATGTCCATGAGTCAGGCCAAGTATGCATTAACTTTCATTGATGACTTTTCCAGGTATTGCTGGGTTCACTTCCTGAAACACAAGTCTGAAGTTTTTGGCCTATTCAAAGTCTTTAAGGATTTGGTTGAAAACCAGTCTGGAAGGAAACTCAAGGCCCTCAAATCTGACAATGGTGGTGAGTATGTCAAGACTGATTTTATTAACTATTGTGCAGATGCAGGTATTTAGATGCAGCATTCTATCCCTTACACACCACAACAAAATGGTGTTGCTGAGAGGAAGAACAGATCACTGAAGGAGATGGCAACATGCATGATGGAGGCCAAAACTTTGCCACCAAAGTCCTGGGCCGAAGCTATCAACTATGCAGCCTATATTCAGAATAGGGTGCCTCACAAATAGCTTGATGGTATGACTCCCTTCGAAGCATGGAGTGGGCACAAGCCAGATGTGACCCATTTCAGGATTTTTGGCTCAAAGGCATGGGCTAGAATCCCGACAGAGAAGAGGAAGGCTTTGCAGCCCCAAAGCCAAGAGTGTCTTTTTGTTGGATACTTTGAAGATTCAAAAGGGTACAAGTTGATAAATTTGATCACAAATAAAGCCTTCATCGAAAGGTGTGTTCAGTTTGAAGAAGAACCCCTTGCAGAAGTGGAAGTTGGCGAAGCCACTTCACCACCTGAACCTCAAGAAGTAAGTAAAGAGTTTGTTGAACATGCTGATTCTGATTTGTCTCATGGAGATGAGTTTATTGCAGACCCTAACATCCCCACAAGGACAAAATGGGCAGCCAAGACACTACATGCAGCAGGTGAGCTAGTTGGGGATCCCAATGACCCAAGAAGGACTAGATCTCAATTTGAGAATGGTCTGTGCATGAAGGATCCTTTGTTTGCTGAAAAATGATATTTGATGGTGGATTCTGATCCTCAAACATATGAAGAAGGAGCAGGAAATCCAATATGGAAAACATCCATGAAGGAGGAGTTCAGCTCACTCCAGAAGAGCAACACATGGGAGCTAGTGGATCTTCCCCCAGGGAGAAAACTAGTATAGTGTAAGTGGGTCTATAAGACAAAATTTGCTGCTGATGGTTCACCACTAAAGTACAAGGAAAGATTGGTAGCCAAAGGCTACTCACAGGTTCATGGCATAGATTACAATGAGACCTTTGCCCCAGTGGCAAAAATGGATTCCATCAGGCTAGCTCTAGCCATTGCAGCCTCAAGGAAATGGGAGGTGCATCACATGGATGTAAAGTGTGCCTTCCTGAATGGAGATCTCACTGAGGAGATATATATGTAGAAGCCTCAAGTTTTTGCTACTAACCCTTCTCTTGTGTGTAGGTTGAGAAAGTCATTGTATGGGCTAAAGCAAGCCCCCAGGGCTTGGTATGCCGGCAAGATTGATAGCTTCTTGCTATCACTGAATTTTGTTCGATGCAAATAAGATCCAAATGTCTATTTGAAGTTATTTAATGGTTTATTAATGATCATTGTGTTATATGTTGATGACCTCCTCATTACAGGAAGCTCACATGCTGAGATTGCTTCCTTAAAAGGAGCTATGAACCAAGCCTTCTCCATGACAGATTTGGGGCTCTTAAGTCAATTTCTGGGGCTTGATATCTCTCAAACCAAAGTTGGAATCAAGGTGCACCAGTCCAAATATGCCTTGGACTTGCTAAAGAAATTCAAAATGAAGGATTGCAAAGCAAGCAAAACTCCTTTCCTTTCAGGAGTGAAGCTGGAAGAAGCTGATTCTTCACCAATGGTAAACAATACACTGTATAGGAAATTGATTGGATGTTTGTTGTATATGACACATACTCGACCTGATATTTGTTATGCATTAAGTGTGTCTTCTAGATTCATGGATCAACCTCAAGAGATCCATTGGAATGCAGCAACTCAATGTTTATGGTTGCAGGGTTTACTTGAAGAGTGTGGCTCCGAACCTGAGTACTCAACTACCATCTACTGTGATAACCAAAGTACCATTCGAATCTGCAATGATCTAGTTTAGAAGCAGAGAACCAGACACATTGAGATTCACATGCACTACATTAGAGAGCTTGTGCATGATGGCACCATTCACCTACTCTTCTGTTCATCTTCAGAACAAGTAGCTGACATCATCACCAAAGCATTTTGTGAGAAGACCTTCAGCAATCTCAAATCACTGCTAGGGATTGCTGATCATGCTGTGAAAGCATGAGTGAAGACAAAATTCTACAATTTTGTTTTACAGTCCATGTTTAAGGGAGGATTTTCCCAAGTTGGTTTTGCCTCTTTCCTTGTTTAAATGGATTTGTAGTATGTAAAGGGTGACTAAGCCTTGTTGCTAGGCCCTATAATTTTCTGATATATTACTCATAAGTCAGGCTTAAGGGGGGGTGTTAGAATAATCAACCCATAGTTTACCCACTTAGACATTAATTCATTTATTTTTGTCTTATTTTCCTAGTTCATGTGTCCCACCTTGTGCAAGTTGCTATTTGCCTATCCATAGAGGTCAAACTTGCCACATTTGACTCATGTGGTGCATGGGAGAGCTAAAGGAATCAATTCTACTTTATCCCTGGCCTCCTAGGCGCCCTTCTACTTTTTCTGCTTTATTGCTTGCTTTTTCAATGTTTTAAGGTAAAAGGAAAAGCTAGACTAGGTGAGGTTGACTTTTTTTTTGTCCTACACATCCTCCTCTCTTTTCTCCATGCAAAAGCATGTATGAGCTGCCATTCCACCACTCTTTATCTTGCCTATGCCTTTTTTCCAATTCGTGAGCTCCATGACAGATTTGGGATCAGCTTTTTACACCTATGGGGGATTTGCTTATTTTTGGTAAGCCTGCTTTATGCTAGATTTGGATGCCTCCTCATGCATTCGATTTCTTGATGTATTCTATTTATTCAGCAACCTATGTTATTACAGGGTTGGCTATTGTACACTCAGTTAATACAATTTAGTGTTACAGCTCCATATTCAGTCTCTCTTGTTAGCAATTTTGCATGATCAATTGATAATTGTTGTGAATAAAATTAATCTATTGCTGGCCTTAATTTCCACACCTATTACAAGATCTATCGCATATTTCACCACTGCAGTAGATGTAGAACAAGATGATGACCATCAAATCAAAAAATAATATTACTATGTGTCGGTCAATGAGACATGTTATCATGCAATTGGTAGGTCAAAGCAGGATTAGTAAATGGCACTCTCGGAGTGATCATCCAAATTGTATACACATTTGGACTTAGCCCTCCTAAGTCGCCATCCAATGTTGTCATGGAATTTGATTATTACATTGTCCCTCCATGGGACCAATGCCAACCAAATCACATACCAATTCCACCCATACAACAAAGTAATGGGAAACAAATCCCCCTCAAGATGGCTTGGGCCTTGACTATCCATAAATCCCAAGGCTTGACATTAAAAGGTCAACCATTAACATTGGTAACATTGAACGTTAGAGATTGACATTCATGGCAATGTCACAAATGACAACATTACAAGGAATGTGAATTGCACCATGGTTCTCCTTTGAACGATATGCAAAGATGAAATACACTTCATATGTATCACTTCGAAAAAAAGAAGAGGCACTCCTGCATTCTCTATCTCTTTCACATTTTACATTGTATATCTCAATTCATGCACTATCCTCGCCAAATGAACATCCCAACATTGATTGCCAATATAATTAGAGGGAAATTTGATCACTACTTACCCTTTTGTTATTTTGTTAATAATTAAATAGATCGAAAACAATTAGACAAAGTTTTTATTTTCGTAACAGAGTTTTTATTGGTTTAATTCAACAAAACAATTAACCACTTTATCACATGTTCCTTTGTTAATATTGCTAGCAGCAATAGATACCATTTTAGGAACTTAAAATGGGAGCCCCATTTATTCATTAAACTCGCTTCTAAAGCCATAATCTTGTTATGGGAGGCTTTTATCATCTTCATAGTAAGTACTGTGTTTTGGTTTTAGTAAAATTTCCAAAAAAGACTTAGAAAAGACTTCGCAAGAGATTGACAGTTTGCGGAAAGCGAAAACAGAGTAAAAGTTATAAGTATTGTGGTGATTCCGCAATCTACATTGCGGAAGCAGAAATAGGGTTAAAAGTATCATAACGATAAGGACTTTATGCAATCCACAATATGCATTCCAGAATGCAGAAATTGGAAGTCTAACTATGAAGGATGTGAGTGTTTCTGCAATCTGCAATCCGCATTTCAGAAAGTGGAAACAAAGTAAAAATTATAAAATAGGAGTGTTTTCACAACTCGCAATCCGCATTGCGAAAGCAAAACTAGGGTTAAAAATACAATGAATATAAGGACTTTTCACAATCCGCAATACGTATTGCGGAAAGCGGAAAGTGGAAGTCAAAACCGTCAAGTATTTATGTGTTTCCGCAATCCATTGCGAAAAGCGGAAGGCAAAAGTTTAACTATAAGGAAGTAATGGTTTTCTGCAATTGGCAATCCGCATTACAAAAAGTGAAAGTAAAACTTAAAAAATATAAAGGTTTTCGCAATCCGAAATCTGCATTGCAGAATGCAGAAAGCAAAATGGAAAAATTGTTAAAATGTAAAGGTTTCCGTAGTATGCAATGCACATTGTAGAATGAAGAAAACGAAAAGGAAAATTGTTAAACGTGATCCGCAATCTGCATTGAGGAATGCAGAAAATGGAAAGGAAAATATAAAGATAAGGACTTTCTATAATCCACAATATGCATTGCGGAAAGAGGAAATTGGAAGTCAAACTATGAAGGATGTGAGTGTTTTTGTAATTTGCATTGCAGAAAGCAGAAACAAACTAAAAATTATAAGAAATAGGAGTGTTTTCGCAACCCGCAATCCGCATTGCGGAAGAGAAAACAAGGTTAAGAGTGTAATGAATATAAGGATTTTCCGCAATCTGCATTGCAAAAAGCAGAAGGAGAAATTTTAACTATAAGAAAGGTAATGGTTTTCCACAATCCACAATCTGTATTCCGAAAAGAGGAAGGAGGAAGAAAATTATAAAGATATAAGTGGGTTTCCACAATTTGCAATTTGCATTGCAGAAAGCGGAAGGTAAACCTTAAAAAATATAAAGGTTTCCGCAATCCGAAATCCGCATTGCAGAATGCAAAAAAGAAAAAATATTAAAATGTAAAGGTTTCTACAATCCGCAATTCACATTGCAGAATGCTGAAAGTGAAAAGAAAAATTGTTAAAATATAAAGGTTTTCCGCGATCCACATTGCAGAATGCAGAAACCAAAAAGGATACTATAAAGATAAGGATTTTTCACAATCCGCAATATGCATTGCGGAAAGTGGAAATTGGAAGTCAAACTATAAAGGATGTGAGTATTTCCACAATCTACAATCCGCATTACAGAAAGTAGAAAGAGAGTAAAAATTATAAGAAATAGGAGTGTTTCCGCAACCCACAATCCGCATTGCGGATGCGGAAACAGGGTTAAAAATACAATGGATATAAGGACTTTCCAAAATCTGCATTGCGGAAAGCAGAAAGTGGAATTCAAAACTATTATGTATTTATTTGTTTCCGCAATCCGTATTGCGGAAAGTGAAAGGAAAAAGTTTAAATGTAAGGAAGTTAAGGGTTTTCCCCAATCCGCAATCTACATTGCAGAAAGCGAAGGCACACAAAAATTATAAAGAAATAAGTGGGTTTCCGCAATCCACAATCCACAATCCACATTTCGGAAAGCAGAAAGCGGAAGGTAAAACTTAAAAAATATAAAGGTTTCCGCAATCTGCATTGCAGAATGTGGAATGTGAAAACCAGAAAGGAAAAATTGTTAAAATGTAAAGGTTTTCGCAATCCGCAATCCTCATTGCGAAATGCGAAAAACGAAAAGGGAAATTGTAAAAATATAAACGTTTTCCGCGATCCGCAATCCGCATTGCGGAATGCGGAAAACATAAAGGAAACTATTAAGATAAAGCGGAAAGTGAAAGAATAAAATTATATAAAGTCAAAAAGTTATGCAACCTACAATCCGCATGGCGGAGGCAGGATTACGAAAGCGAATGTTGGTTTGCGGAAGGGACCTTTTATATGTGAAAGGACTGTTGCATAAACGATTAAGCTTATGAATGAATGTTAGAGGAAGATTCATGGCCCATGTCTTATGTGAAAGAAAATAATTTGCATATACAGTTTAGGAGGTTGTATGGGTATGTTACACACCGTGAAAGGAATTAACCAATAATAAGAGCATATTATTTATGAGGAAGGCATGGATGATAGATATAAACAGAGTCTTTATTTCTCTAACATAGTATAAAACTGAAGTCTATTCATAAACCAAAGTATCGTTTTCTTCACCTTCTCTCATTTCACAACATATAACAATTCTTCTCCACGTTTCATTTCCCCTATTTTGAAGGTATGCTAATCTATTATAAATTATAAAAAGATTGAGAGTTTAAAAAGTATTTAATATTTTTTCTATATTTTAAAAAGAGATTACTTATCCAAAAATAATTATCACGATCATCATTTTCAACATATTCCAAAGAAAAAATGATAATTATGTACCACCTATCACTATGTATTTCCTAGTTGAATAGGCTTATCTCTATCATTTAATATATATAGAGAGCCTAATTAAAACAATAATCAAAATAGCACATAAGTAGCTATATATATATATAAAGGCACCTATAAGCATGAACAAATAGATTTCCTACAGAGAAAGAGAAAAAAAAAAATATTTAGCGAGCTTTTGAATAAAATTTGGTAGTTGCATAAAAACACAATTAGAATCATTATAAACTTGGACGGTGAATGTATAATATCACTAGAACACTTTTCAACTCATACAAAATGAAAATTCCACATTACAATCTAACATAACTTGATTGAATTTAAAATAACTTTTCGATACGTTTTTTAATCCTTCGATATATAATCTAAATGCAACAGTGGTAAGTAATGGGGAAATCATTTTTCCTTAAAACAAATAGAATCATTCATTTTTTTGAAACAACTTCATCAATAGAATCATTCAATTTTTTGAAACAACTTCTTCAATGTACTTAATACTTGAAGGACACTCTTCTACAGTATTCATCGAGATGTGTATGATCTTGTTTGATTTGAAAGACCATAGGTAGATTTGATTTGCACTTATATTTCTAACCATATTAAGAATGAACTCCCCACTTTATGAGATCAAATAAATAGACGCACGAATCCTCGAAGTGTAATTAAATGAAATCATAACTATGAATAGTTAAAAAAAATTGATAAAAAGATTCATTTGTTCTCTCCATGTTACTTGATCGAAAAATCTTCAAACTTATTTTTATATATGATGCCTTGCGTTTTCATGAGGTTCAAAACTCCATGTCACGCTATGAAACGAAGTTTTTTTTACAGTATCTAACATATTCTAGTTGGTAAAGCATGACTGATAATAATGTAGTTATTTGTTATTTCTATTTCTCACTGTGATAAACCACAATTCTAATGACAATTCTATTGTGTGAGTGCAAGAAGGAGAACTATTCTTTAAAATGCACACACTAAAGATATATTTACAGTCATGTGAACTCTGCTTTAAAATCCATAGACTAAAACATATTTATAGTCATGTGCAAGCACGAAATAACCAAGCAAAGATGAGTACCCATGCGGCTGGCTTACACGCAAAACCAATCCATGGCTGTAGAAGTGACACCCAATTAAATGTTGAAGAATGTAATCTCGTTAGTTAGTTAGTTAGTTAGTTAGTTAGATGAGTAGTCACTTTGTGACCCACAGAGTTTTCTGATCTATGGCATTCACCCATGGTATTGTTATGATGTAGTCATATATACGTTGTTGCTTAATAATGAGAAGGCAAACAATATGCCCATTGTGTTTTTCTCATCCTTTAATGTCTCTTCTAATCTTTAATGTGGTATCAAAGTGTATGGCATGATCATTGTCTCGGTAAGGTTTTTAACACAATGAAAAGCATAGGCACACTCAGAAACACTTGCGAAGCCGGAACACAACATATGCGGATTTTTTTTTTTTATAAACAAAGCAACACTGCACTTTTCCCTCTTGGGAACTGTGTTACTACAAGGGGCCACGGTACCCTTCACACAGTAAAAGCACAGGGCCACCACCACTTTTGCAAAGATATGATGAAGTACTTCCTTGGTATGGAAGTTACTCAAACTAATCAAGGTAATTTTATTTGCGAGCATAAGTATGATATTGATATTTTGCAGAGATTCAGAATGGATAAATGTAAACCAGCAGAAACCCCCATCATTATTAGCACCAAGTTAACCAAGAATGATGATGGACCAACGGCAAATGCTACACTCTATCAATGAATGGTAGGAAATTTAATGTACTTGATTGCAACTAGACCTGATTTGATGTATGTTGTCAGTCTTATTTCCATAATTATGGAGTTTCCCAAAGACTCTCAATGGAAATTTGGAAAAAGAATTCTAAGGTATGTTACAGGCACACTTGGATATGGCCTCTCGTACACTCCTACATGAGACGATACTCTCACAGGGTACACTAACAGTGATTTTGCAGGTAGTATTGATGATAGGAAAAACACATTTGGTTATTCTTTCCATTTGGGTACAAATTTGATCTCTAGGCATCTAAAAAACAACCCATTATCAACATGTCTTTTGCAGAAGTAGAATATGTAGCAGCCACCGGAGCAGCTTGCCATGTAGTTTGGCTAAGAAGACTTTTAAAGGATACATGACACACTGAAAATGATCGCACTTCTATTTTCTGTGATAATAACTCTGCAATACAATTGTCCAAACATAATGTATTTCATAGAAAAAGAAAACACATTGACACTCGCTATCATTTCATTCTTGAGTTAGTCAATGATGGACAAATTTCCTTACTGTTTTGTTTCTCTAAGGAGCAGTTGGATGATATGTTCACCAAACCATTGGGAACATTTGCATTTGAATATCAGAGAGAGCACTTAGGCATTGATAGTGCTGAAGATGTACTACCACTTGAGATTAAGGGGGTGTGTTGAAGAATGCAATCTCACTGGTTAGTTAGTTAGTTAGATGAGCAGTCACTTTGTAACCCATAGTTTTTTTTGACCTATGGTATTCACCTATGGTATTGTTATGATGTAGTCCTATATATGCTCTTGCTTAGTAATGAGAAGACAATCAATATGCCCATTATGGTTCTCTTGTCCTTTACTATCTCTTCTACATTAACCACTTATACTATGAAACGAGAACTCGACACAGTTCTCGTTTTTCTCTCTCCTAATTTTAGTAGCTATTTTTACCCCCGTTTCAAAAATGGTTGATGCCAGTATCACACATTTTCATTTTCAGACATTTTTTGTGGCCTTTGAATTATCTTTGTAGTAAAATATTTTTAATTTCTATTTTCAAGTGTGTTTTTTGAAATTTAACAAAATAACATACATTTTTAAGCAATTTATAATGAAAAACATATACATTTTACGATTTTTTCTATAAAATAAGACATTTTTATGTACAAAATAAGGCATTTTTATTGACAAAATTGTAAATAATTCCAGAAAATAAAGACATTTAAAACCATTTTCAATGAATTTTCAGAGAATTTTTCTCTAAAAATGATCATATTTCATATTAGTTATCAAAAAGTGACGACTCACATAAAGTCGAGAAAAACTATACA
>LPNX010073550.1:826243-848297 GCA_001517045.1 Pseudotsuga menziesii | reverse complement strand
ATTTGGGGGGTGTTTTTGGTGTTTTTTTTGCAAAAATAATCGTTTTTATGGGTAGAGTTCTCGTTCATAGTATATAGTTCTCATTTCATAGTATAAGTGGTTCATTAATCACATGTGGGAGGAAGAATATATTGGAGAAAGTCACCCAACTCGACAATCAAAATCTTTTGGGAAGACATTAGGCACAAGGTGAGACTTAGAAGAATCTGATGAGAAATAGATAGATACGAAGAAGGTTTTTTTACAGTTATGCGCATAAGGAATGTTACGTTGTGAACACACATTGCTAGCAGCATAAAGAACACTCATTGACACTGATCTGACCCTAATTGCAGAGGCTACACGTTACCATTCAACACATTGGCATGCAGATATAGATCGAGGGTGAAAATAGTTCCTATAAATGCCATCATTATATAGTGAGCATGGGCAATTGGATTGCCAATTTTACATGGCTTGTAAAGGAAAAAAAATCGTTGGAGTGAGAGGGAGTACTGCAGATTGTTGGAAATAAATTGTTGTTTGAAATTTAGTTATTAAAAATCAAAACCTTGATCCTTAAGTTATGGAGCTTTTAAACACATATTATAAGCATTATATATAGATAGAAAAGGTTGAATACCTGTCAATTTTGAAACTCCTTGGGTGTAGTATACCCTTTCCTCGTAACTATGGAACTCTTAAGTCAAATTGCACTGTGTGACATGTTTCATTAATGGATTAGAGTGAAATAAGTGTACATGCTTCCCAATATTATTAATACAAAAATATATAATAAAGTACTAATATACATTTTAATGGAAGTTCTAGACTTATCAACTAATTCAATCTTGATTTTAGTCATATTTATATATTGAATTGAGCTTATTCTTCTCGAAGCACATTACTTAATTGAGTGTTTTCATGATGGTATGCCGCCAAATGGAAAACTTATTTCGGAGTGCATGGTTTCACAACAAGTAAGGTTTACTTCTTAGGCTAAGAGATGGAGTCATTGGAATGTAAGTCTAGGCTCATCTAATAGTTTTTTATTACCACTTTTATCTAGATTTAATTTAATAGTTGTATCACTACTACTAGAGTTAACCTAATACTTATCTAATAGTTATTCAATCTAAGTGCTATTATACTTGAATTTAAGACAATAGTTGTAAAATAGTTGGAGTTGAGCTAATAGTTGTATCTAATGGTTAAGCTAATAGTTATCCAATACACTCCATTAGAGTTGAAGTTAAGCTAATAGTTGTAACACCATTGGAGTTAAGGTAATAGTTGTATCTAATAGTTAATTTAAAAGTTAATATATTAGTGGAGTTGTATCATTAATGGAGCTGGGCTTATAGTTGTATCTAATACTTAAATAGTTAGAGTTGAAGTTTAACTTTTCCAACTATCACTTAGTGAACCTATTAGATGTTAACCTAATTTTTTTTTTTAAATTGTTAATTATGAATTTTGGAGGACCCCCATAGAATCAAATCATTCTCATTCTCATTCTCATTATGTCATTCTCTTTCATAGATGAAAAATCATAGATGGTAGTCTACCCTAGAATTCTAAGATATATAAGCCTATCAACTTAACTAGTGTATTGTAAATATTTATATTTTTCAATAAAGTTTGAGTATCATATTTTAATTGTTTTATCTTTATGATGACAATTAATTATATCCCATTCCAATTCAATGCAAAAGTTTGTTTATTTTAATTCAAGATTTTGTTCATCTTCTTTATTTAAAACAATTTAAGATTTTCTGAGTTACCCACAAAACCCTTCAACCCTCTTTGCTCAATGAATCAACTTATTTTTCAATTTTGATTCATATAAGGATGCAACTAATTATGACGTAGTAATAGTAATGTATATGATTTGGCATATATAACCTAAAATTAATGCATACCCACAACAAAAGCCTTTGAAATGCTATGGCTACTTATTATTATTATTATTATTCATAAAACCAATGCTTCCTCTTCCCAAGGATATGTTGCCATGCAACCTTGTTTTATAGATGTTTTAACTTGTGTATTCTATATATGTATCTAAATCTTAGAATAGTTGACCAATTTTCTTAATTTATTAGAATCACATGTAAAAAAATTCAATCAATTACAACCGTTGATATTTATTTTCGAATGAAATGCTCGTTTGAATATGAACATATATGACATGATTGACATCTAAAAAATTGGTTTGACACAAAAGGGCAGTCCTGAAATGTCATACGAATTTCTGAAGAATTCGTCTGCAAAAAGCATTGAAGCATAATTATAATTTTAGAGGTGATATCAAGATTTGACAAAATTACATGTTCATTCGAATAATATTCAACATGCAGCATAATAATAAATACTATGGTGGCTGTAATGTGAGTCATTGGATTTTAAACAGGTTGAGATCCAACGACCCACAGTGCAGCTGCAGAAGCATTTATTACTTTGCTGCATGTAAAATATTTTTTACCTTCATTTATAGCATAAAAAGCAAAGAAAAGTGACTGTCAATTTCCAATCGTACTTGCTCTTTGATTAAAGAGATTCTCAGTAGATTTTTTTTTTCCATTTGTACTTCCAATTGCTCGTCAGCCATTTAATTAAAGTGGTTTTAAGTATCTTTTGAAAAAAAAGAGTGGCTTTGAGTAGACTTCGTTAAAAGTGAAGATGGCGTCGGTATAATGTACAATGTACTTCAATATTTCACAGACCAACTCGTGGTATATGTGGGGCAAATTGTGATAGAATTCTATATTAATTCTATCTACCAATTGTGATAGAATTCTGTTTTCATCTACCAATTGTGATTCTACCTACCAATTGTGATAAAATTAATATAGACATTACACTCATCCTTATTCTTTGATAGAAAAACATAAGTAATAATCTACCCCAAATTTCTCAAACGCTAACATAGAGTAACCCCTTGTAGTAATCTGTCGAATTGCAGTAATTGTGAAAAATGTATCTTTGTGCACCAAGGGATTGAAGAAATAATGCCAAAAAAACTGCATTTTAGCTCCACCGATCTGCTAGCCATATGCTTTATCCATTTTATGATCGGAGCAACAGTGTTTAATATTAGCTTCTGTTCCCTTCGTTATATTTTGAGTGATTTCATTATCTGAAAGACAAAAGAGCATTAATGAAAGACAAAATATTAAATTAAATCAAACGAGTAGAACCTGGGGTTTAGCTTTACTAAGTAAAGACTTTTTTTTTTTTATCATTGTAAAGACATTGGAAAATCGACACCTATGGAGCAAGTTTTATTCTAGCTACATAGCTCTTAATAAATTTATATTAATCTTAATTTGAAAAATTAATATACAATTAGAAAACATTAATTTGTGTTTACAAAATAGCTAAAAGAAAGTTATAACAAAAATTTAACATCAACAAATTAACACTATAGATTCTTGTCATTTTATATAACTTTCATTTTCGATTCAGTGATATAGCTTCAAGGTATTCCGAGTCTTGTCATTTTATATAACTTTTATTTCTAATCTTGGTGTTTCTAATGATGAATTATGGTAACGTAAAAATATTTCGAGTGAATTAATTATGTTAGAAGCATATTAAGAATAAGCAAAGCACGAAACTTACTACAAACAAATTATAGACACAAATACAAGGAAAGAATTCGAGCCAATCTCTTTTACTTCATTACTATTATATTACAATAATGTACATGTTTATATAGAATGTTGAGAACCTTGGGTGTCTATGTTATATTACAATAATGTACATGTTTATATAGAATGTTGAGAACTTTGGGTGTCTACTTGTTGTGTTTAGTTACAAAGAAGTTGGAACAGTTCGGAAGCTCAACCATTACATATGAGTGGCACTAATACATAGAGTGGGTTATTAAAACAATATTTGTGTAAATTGTCTCAACTTAAAAACAAAACAAAAAATTGTGTATTGTATTAAGTGTTGCCTTTAAGGAGTGTCTTAAATGTCTTAAATTTAAGACAGTAGTTTAAAACAATAATTTATGGCAATAGTTTAAGACACCTGCTTAATGATAATACTTAAAACAATACACTTTTTTTTTGTTTTATCTTGAGATAATTTACACAAATATTGTGATAATGGGTGTGTGCAAGAAGTTGAGGGTCTCTTTTGGCGCGTTAGATGCAATACAAAACTGAAAAAACAGACATCCATCAACTTATATGGATATTTTGAGACACTCACACAATGAATTTTGTGATCAATTAAAAACAAGAAATGAAGGAAATTGAATGACATTTCCAAATATATAATTTTTTTCTATTGAAAATGTTGTTAACTATATAAAGTTAGATATTTTTTAACGGGCACTTTTTATTTTTGGGACAAATTATAAGGTATATGTTTTTGTGGGTGCAACGTCTGAGTGTCTAAATGATGGAATAAACTTACGAAAACCGGTATACATATAGAGAACATATAGGACTAGTGCACGACTATTTTTCCAATAATAAAAATAATATTTTTAAATTTATTTTTAATTATCTAAGAGATCAAACCTCGAAAATGGTACATCAATTGTGGGTGCAGCGTTTCAATGTCTTAATGCAATTATTTGGAAGTTGGTATTTTATAGCACGTAGAGGTTGGTGTTCTTTAGTGCACCATACAGTTTTCTTTTTAAATGGTTGAGAAATGAAAGAGATATGGACAAAACACTAACAGTGTGTATTTTGAGTTGAGGAGTGATGACAGAAGATAAATAAGAAAAAAATAGTAAAAAATTATGTATTCTTGTTAAAATTTACATATTTAGAATCTGCAAAAAAAAACCATATCTGTTTCTAAAATCTCATAAAAAATGGAGGTGTGCAACATAATCAGACGAACCGCTAAACATGAGCATATTGGAAATTTGGATATAATCTTCAATTAGCCATGGTTTATCATACTCCAAGGCATAGGCATATTGAATCCGAAGCAAAGTACAAAGCAGACACATAGGCATAGGAATTCCATGAAAGCATGGGTGGAGGCTTGGCCTTTTCATTTGGTGGGAATTTGTTTTTGAATTTAACCAATACGCGAGCGCAATTTAGTAAAGCCAAACGTGTGCGCGATTTAGTAAAGCCAAACGCACGTGCGATTTATAAAAGCCAAATGCGTGCACATTGTAGTTAACATCATTTTCATCATTATCATCAACACCATCGTCATCATCATCATCACCTTCATCGTCACCTTCATCATCATCATCATCACCATCCTCATCATCATCATCACCATGATCATTGGTCATCGCTCATCCTCATCATCACCATGATCATTGGTCATCGATCATCATCACCATCCTCATCCTCATCATCACCATGATCATTGATCATCGATCATCATCATCAACATTGCCATGATCATCATCACCATCATCATCATCATCATCACCATCAACATCATGAACATCATCAACACCAACATCGGCGTCATCATCATCATCATCATCATCATCATCACCATCAACATCATGAGCATCATCATCACTAGCGTCCTCATCATCATCATCATCATCATCATCATCATCATCCTCATCATCATCATGTTGGAGCAGGGCCCCGCAGCTACAGGAAAAGCTGCTATATTGAAAGAAGAGAGTCAAAGGAAACAGTACCCGAGCGGCCGAGAAGAGAGAGCTCAACCACTGCACTTAAGGCAGTGGCGAAGACAGGAGGGCTCAACTACCCTCATAAAGGAAAAGGAGCAACAAGCCAAGGTATTGAAGACAAAGGACAAAAGAGGACTGTACACAAAGCGACGCCCATACGCACGATCAGCGCCAGGAAGCGTGGAAGACTGCAGGAAGTTGTGGTGTGATGGAAAGCGGAAGCCCACGGTACAGATGCGCTAACTGTCACTGTTAGGGTTTTTGGGTTATTGTTGGGAAAGGCCCACAGTGTTGTAAT
The DNA here is from genome assembly GCA_001517045.1 of Pseudotsuga menziesii. Lineage (NCBI taxonomy): Eukaryota > Viridiplantae > Streptophyta > Pinopsida > Pinales > Pinaceae > Pseudotsuga > Pseudotsuga menziesii. The sequence goes on along the minus strand of LPNX010073550.1, from coordinate 842,385 downwards.
AGGGCGAGACCTTCGGGATGCCTATATAAGCATGTATTTTGTATTGTAAAAAGTTAGGTAGTTGATCAATTAGCCAGTTAGATAGTTGGTCAATTAGCCAGTTAGGAAGTTGATCAATTATCCAGTTAGTCAGTTAGTTGTTCTTGAGTCGAGCTCTGGTTCTGCTATTCAGTTTGCAGTTATCTTACTGTAACCAGTAGCTGGCTCTTTGAGCATGAATGTAACAATCTGCAGGGATTGAACAATCTGCAGGGATTGAGAGAGAAAGAGTATATTGTAAGAAGGCAATATAAGAAGAGAAGAGATCTAAGAGAGAAGGGCTCCCAGTTGTGTGTGTGGAGTTTCCCAGAAGATCTCAAGCTGCATAATAGGTTGCAACGGAAATGTGTTTACCCTCTCAAGCTATAAGATAAAAACCAGTTCCTGTGGACGTAGCTTCCCCCCTTGAAGTGAACCACGTAAAACATGTGTGTTGTGTGACTATTCTTATGATTGTGTTTTACCTATTTGCTATCTGTCATCTGTTACATGAATGCTTCTTATCAGTGATGAATGTATGTGTGTTATGCTTCATTTATAGCACATAGAAGGGTAAAAGCAAGTTAAATGTATCAAGTAGCCTATGTATGAGTTTATCAATGCTTGATTCATGATAGTTGACAGTTACAGTGTAAAGTGACTCCAGTATATGAGTTCCGCAAGTTCAGTATAGTTGATGTTAGTGTGTTAAATGGTAGAGTTTAAGTGAAGTAGTTTAAACACCCTTGTGAATACTAACAGAGTTATTAGACCGGGAGGGAGGTCACAGGACCTCGGGAGTGATACATATATTGAACCTCATTATAGAACATATTACAGCATAAAAAGGTGATATCGTAGGGTCTGAGGAGCATCGGTGTAAGATATCGCAGAAAAGAAGCTGAGTAGAAGGGTAAGTCTGCGCATCGCCATAGAAGATGCGATACGATAAGAGTCCACTCCCTAAGAGCGCTAGCTAGAAGGAGAGATCGCCCTTGCAGAGAGAGAGATCCCACAGGAAGAGAAGAGTCGAGAGACCCTAGGATGCTACAGAACCTGGTTGAAGACACCTGAGTCTTTAGCCACCCCATCTAAGATCACTTCGGGTGAGACTTCAGGTCGTTCTACAGTCTGTCGCCAAAAGGGCAAGTGAGATAGGGGTATTGTTGGTACAGTAAAGTAAACCTGGGTCTGCCCAAAGATAGCCAACAAATGGTTCTGTTGCCGGCTTTGAACAAATTAAAGAGCTAATGTTCTGTTGGCATCCTACTAAAGAAGAACTCAACCAGTGGGTTGGGTCTAAGGAAAGATAATTTGCTGTGACAGCAAACAAGAGTCCTAGGCTCAGTACAGAGGACTAGTTACAAAAACATATCTTCACAGATCTACATGAGATATTTTTTGCGACCTATGCAAACGAGTTGTATGACTGGTTATCAAAGTTGACTGATAAGAATATATTCAAGAAGAAAAGAAACATTGTCTAGACACTGGAGCTGATTCAGACGTGAGGAGCATAGACAATCCCATTTCACGGGCCGTAGACTTCTGGCTTGGAAGTTTGCTGGAAGGCTTCATTACCGAGTTTGCAGTTGATCAAAGAAAAAATTTCAGCGAAGCTGAGAGGTACTTCTTCAAAGGATATTGCGGTAAGTACTTGAACTCTTTAAATTCATCTATTAAGATGTTATTACATGAAAAAAGAGTAATGGATATGTTCTCAGATGAATAAGTTCAATAAGTGTAATGTCACAAGAGTTTGAGAGTGATTTTGATGAAATTGGATGTACACGTAGTGGTAAGAAATATAAGGTAGATTTCAGCCCTTCCTTCGTGGAAGACAGTTTAGACCATACTAGAAAACAAAGCCAGAGTAATACAGAAAGACCAGTAGGGGGTATCCCTTACCACCCTTATACCCCACAGAAAACGACTGGGACTCAGAACAATCCCATAGGAACTACATCTAGTAGCTCACACACAGTACACACTACAATTACACTGCCAAGTGGTAGTAACACAGCAAATTAGAATCCACCACGCAGAAACAGAATGGGGGATGACATGAAGTTACCTACCTTTAAGGGTACAGGAGCAGAAGACCCGAAACAACATTGGTTCCTATGTGAAGCCGTATTGACCATTAAACAAATTCAAGATGATAATACTAAACTTGTCCAGTTGGCCACTACACTTAGAGAAAGAGCCTTAACATGGTATATGAAGTATACGACAGCGCAACCCAGAACTCTCATACAAGTTAGGACCGCCATGATCAAAGAATTTAAGAAACCTAAGTCTGAGTCACAGTGTATCACAGAGCTTAAAGACATTAAATAGTCACCTACAGAGTCAGTATGGGACTTTAATCAGAAATTCAAAGCTCTTATAGACCAGGTCAATTTTAAGTTTGTGCCGGAGCAACATAAGGAATGGTTCATTGCAGCACTGCTCCCGCATATCAGACTTCCTCTTATGCAATAGAGACTCCGTACGCAGGATTAAGGATTGGAGATGGCAATGAAACTAGAGGCTTCACCTATAGACGAGACTAGTACAGGTATGACCAACCTACAGAACCAGTTAGCCAATCTCACGTTACAGCTACATGAGATTAAGAAAGGGAAAGAGATTGCACAAGAACTATGGTGTACCAAGTGTAAAGGACAGGGCCATACTAAAGCTAACTGTCCAGTATTTGTTGAATATTTAGCAAGTGGGGCTCCGAACCCCTTAATACAGAACCAAGGTCCATGGTGTGAACTCTGCAGAACAAGAGGGCATTGACCCCAGGAATTCCCTTTACTTCAGAAGTATGTACAAACCCCTAAGAACTTATATTGTAACTTCTATAAGTCAGTAGGTCATGATGAACATAATTGTCGAGCTTCTGATCTCATGATTGAGAGAAAGCATGACTTGTACATAGTCCAGTCAGAAATAGCAGGTCCAGCAGCAGGACCACAGCATGAACCGGCTCATGATGGCCATGGTGGAGGATTCAGAGGACGAGGCCATGGAGGAGGCTTTGGCTGTGGCCGTGGACCGATTACTTGTTACAATTGTGGAGTTGTAGGACATTATGCTAGGGACTGTCAGAACCCTAGTACGACATGTAAATATTGCAAGTCCTATGATCACCCTATAGAACAGTGTCCGATCTTGATAGCCAAGATTAGGGGTCCTAAGCCAGTAGTAAACTAGAACATTCAGCTTATTGCTGCTGACCAGAAAGAACTAGAACCAAGAGTCAATATTGTGACTCGCAGCGGTGCTTCTACTAGTAGGACATCGCAGGTTGCAGAAAAGAATACAGGTTCGGAGTGGGTGCACAAAGAAACTAATAAATCAACACCACTTAACCTGCAGAAGAAAAAAGAAACATTTCAGCAAGCAAAAAATTTCTTTACTGAACCGACAGCATCAAGATCATAGGTACTGCCTTGTAGGGGCGTACCACAACAGCAAACACCTTGTGGCGTTAGTCCTGTACAGATACCGTAGGATACCACATTGGGAAGGTACGAAGAGGATGAGTCGACAGGAAGTGTACAATCCTTCTTGCAGAGCTTCTTGAAACTGTACGAAATGAGAAAGCTATCAGAGAGCTTCAGCGCATCATAGATTAGTGTCAGCCGTCTTCTTCTGTGAATAGTGCGCAGCGGGATGTTCATAATATTATGGGCCATACAAGAACAGGAAAAGAGATGAGACTCACAGCGCAAATTGGAGAATTTGAAATCGATGAGGTAATCCTAGATTTAGGATCCGAGGTAAATGTTCTGGCTAAGCAGACATGGGAACATATGGGTATCCCTAAGTTAGCCAGATCACCTATCCATCTGCGACTAGCTAATCAACAGAGGGTATCACCACTGGGTTGATTACCACAAGTGCCAGTTGATATTGATGGAGTTCACAGCTTTGCAGACTTTGAAGTCATAGAAATCATTGGCGATAGCAGACCATACCCAGCTTTACTAGGTATTGATTGGGCAATCGATAACATGGCTGTTATTGACTTAAAGAAAAGACAAATGACCTTTGAGAGCAATCAGATTCGGTTCATCGCATTGTTGGATCCTTTCCGGGGTCCTCACTACATTGAACCTATCAGAGATGAGGAGGAGGTGCGCAACATGGAAATCCTTTATCAGATGACTGCTAATCAGAGTGATTACATCAACCCCAATATAGAAGGAAATATCAGTTAGCGATGCGATAGCTCATGCGCATCAGATTCGGAGGTTGGTTTAGAAAATTGGCAGAATAGACTTTACGAAGTCTCAGCTCGTAGATGTGCGTTTATGACTAAGTCACTGCAATGGATCGATGCAGAGATCATTGACATTCCATCATTTCATGGCTTAGCGGATGTCAATGACTTTTTACAGTACTTTGAGCAGGAAATTCCTCAGGAGCAGAGGATGACAGCTATTAACCTTGCAGTAAAAGCCACACTCGCAAGATGGTGGCATGCACATAAAGAACATATCACACCATGGGATGATCTTAAGAGATTGATGGCGATCAGATTCTCTAGTGATAAGGAGCCCTTACAGCAGAAATACATAGGAGAAAGTGACCCCAGGTGACATATTCAGATTTGCAAACAGAGTTGGTCGAACATTCCAGAGGATGAATGGGTTCACCTATTCATTCACACTTTAGACACAATTCCAAGGAATTGGTACACTGAGACAGAGTTGCGCAGAGGAACTGTCACATGGCCACTTATGATAGATAGCTTCCTACTCACTTTCACTTTTGAATCTGAGTATCCAAGCATTGATCAGGCTCTAGATGTAATAACGACTAAGGCATTTGACGACTGTACCCTATCAGTGCCTGCTCAGCCTGATTGGGCCATCCAGTTAGAGCAAGCGCTAGAGTGTTACAATTTCACAGAAGAACCAGATGATGAGGATGAGAATCCTCGCAGTGTCAACATTCTAGAGTCAGAAGGGACTCGCCACATTGATGGATCGAGACTAGAAATTCCTGCTATCACAGAACCTATCAAGATTAAAAAGATCAATATTGGCACAGAAACAAAACCTAAGTTTGCCTCTATTGGAGACTATTGGGATGATGAAACAGTAGGACACATCACAGATCTCTTACATGACTATCAGGACCTATTTCCCACTAAGTTCATAGAGATGAAGGGAATAGTAGGAGATTTGGGAGTAATGCGGATACCATTGAAAGAGGATGCTAGGCCAGTTAAGCAGTGTCCATACAGATTGAATTATCACTATAAAGAAAAAGTTAAGGATGAAATTGATAAAATGCTGGAAGCAGGCATCATTGAACCTGTAGAAGAGAGCGAATGGGTTATTCCCATGGTCATGTAGGAAAATAAAACCAAAGGAGAAATCAGGATTTGTGTCGACTTGCACAAACTCAATGACACATCACTTCATGACCCATTTCCGACACCTTTCACTGATGAAGTTTTAGACAATTTGGGAGGACATGAGGTCTACTCCTTCACTGATGGATTTTCAGGCTATCACCAGATCAGAATCCATTCAGAGGATCGACATAAGACCACCTTTGCGATAGAATGGGGATCATTCTAGTATACGGTAATGCCCTTTGGTCTTAAAAATGCACCAGCTATCTTTTCTAGAGTAGTAGTTGCTGTATTCAAGGAATACATCCATAAATTCTTAGAAGTCTATTTTGATGACTGGACTGTATTTGGATTAATCGACAAGCATATAGGATATTTAAGGCTCATGTTAGAGAAATGTAGGCAATATCATATTTCTCTTAACTTGAAGAAATGTATATTCTGTGCACCATTTGGTATTTTGTTGGGTCATATTGTTTGCAGACAAGGCTTGATGGTAGATCCTACAAAGATTGCCATCATTGTTAATCTTATAGCACCCAACTCAGTCAAGCAATTGAGGACAGTGCTCAATCATACCGGGTACTATAGAAAATTCATCAAAGGCTACGCAAAGATCACAGCACCTATGGAAAAGGTGTTAAAGAAAGAAGTGAAATTCCTATGGAATGAGGAATGTCAGCAAAGTTTAGACACACTTAAAGAGAAGATGGTTACAACACCCATCTTAGTATTCCCAGATTGGAACCAGCCATTTCATGTACATGTGGATGCATCTGGCATCACACTGGGGATCGTCTTAACCCAGCCAGGAGAATGAGGTATCGATCACCCTATCACGTACTCAAGCAGAAAGCTATCTACCGCAGAAAAGAACTACACCACTACAGAAAGAGAAGGATTAGCTATGGTGTATGCTCTACAGAAGTTCATGCACTACCTGTTGGGTGCCCCATTCAAGATGTTCACTGACCATTCCGCTTTAAAGTACTTGGTTAATAAACCGGTATTAGGACGAAGGATCTGTAGATGGTAACTCTTATTTCAGGAGTATGATTTTGAAATTATTGTAAAACCAAGAAAATTAAATGTCGGACCTGATCACCTGTCGCAAATAGATTCAGGTGAAGAACCAAGTAATTTAGAGGACAATTTTCCATATGCGCAATTGTTTTCTATCCAGATCGTAGATGAGTATTATGCTGATATTATTCACTTTCTCACTACAGGGTGGGCACCTGTGGAGTTTACTAAGAAGCAAAATAAATAGTTAGTTGTGAAAGCAGCAGACTTCACTTTGATCGCATGACATTTATATAAGTTAGGACCAGATGAAGTCTTGTGCAGATGCATTATGATGTACGAGAAAAAGGCCATTATCAGACAAGCACATTCAGGTGCCGCAGGAGGTCATTTCGCAAGGAAGCTGATTGCTCAAAAAATCCTAGCTGCAAGATTATGGTGGCCTACTTTGTATAATGACACTAAGGAGTTTTGTAGATTCCTGTATATCTTCCAAAGGGTAGGAAAACCTTCGCAGAGAGATGAAATGCCGCTACAACCACAGATTATGCTGTGGGGATTTTACAAGTGGGCTATAGATTTCATGGGTCCTATCAACCCACCTGGAAAATGAATTGGTGCAAGATACATCATCACAGGAACAGAGTACCTCACTAGGTGGGCAAAGGCAAAAGCAGTAAGGAATTGTGATGCTACTACAACTGCACAGTTCAGTTTTGAAAACATCATAAGTAAATTTGGATGTCCAGTAATCTTGATGAGCGATCAAGGCACACATTTTCTGAACCACACTATAGAGGCCTTAACGGAGGAATTCCAGATACAACACCATAAGAGCACTCCCTACCATCCTCAAGCTAATGGTACGGTGGAGGCCTTTAACAAGATTCTAGAAAACGCTCTTACCAAGATCTGTAACAGCCAAAGAAATGATTGGGACCTCAGGGTTAATGCAGTATTATGGGCTTATAGAACCACGTGCAAGAAACTTACAGGACACACACCTTTCAGCTTGGTGTATGGATAAGAGGCTGTTATGCCTATGGAATATATTATTCCCAGTTTAAGAGTTTCTCAAATTACCAAGATGGCTGATGCAGACACAATGAATGAAATACTAGCATAACTGCTTGCCTTAGAAGAGGACAGATTCATTGCAGGATTTCATCAGAAAGTGCAAAAGGCACGAGAGAAAGATTGGCATGACAGACACATCAAAAGCAAGATTTTTTGGACAGGAGACTTCGTACTCCTCTATGACAGTAAGTTTGTTAAGTTTCCAGGGAATTTCAAGACACATTGGTTGGGGCCATACCAGGTTCAGTAAGTTACAAATGGAGGTGCCATTCAGCTCAGCAAACTGAACGGGGAGCTTCTTCCCACTTTGATTAATGGCAATAGACTTAAGCTTTACGGTGATAGCCACTCCACCTCCCAGCATTAACTCACACATTTTATGGTGTGCAGATGTCCAGTGTAGTTGAAAGGAGGCATCGCACCGGTAAGTAGTCTACACGTAAAAAAAAAAAAAAAAAAAAAATTGCATCAGAAAAGAGTATGTTGCGCAAGTCATAGGATGCTTGCGGAGTTTTTGAACATTGCGGCATTCATGCCGACACTTTGGTCTGAGACGACGCAGTGTTGAATCGCAGCGATGCGATGTTCCCTATGCCACGTAGATAATTTTTGAATAGAGACAGAGGGCTAGTCACTTCGCCTTCTGACAAGCAGTTAATCCAGATACGACAGCTATACGTTGCCCTATATTTGGAAACAATATAATGATTTATCCATATTTGATAAATCTTCGACGAGACCGATGCCTGCACATAAGTTTCGAGGGAAATTTGATCGGATTTTCAACAATTAATGAGGATCGAGACAACGATTGTTGTCTTGTCCATGCAATTAATACCATCGACGGGTCTAGCCAAATGACCGTTGCTTCAGAGATTATCACCTTAGTTATAAATAAAGAGATCATTCATCCAAAAGGGTTACTTTAGCGATTTCTGAGAGTATAGAGCAATTTGTAAGAGTCTTTCCTGAGCAGAGATACTTCAGTTACAGAGTGCTGGTTTTCCCCAATTTCGTAGCCATTGCCACTTCAGGGCATTGCACTGAGTGGTTTCTGTCCGAGACGGAACCTTTAGAATACATTGTGCAAAGATTCCAGTGTTGTTGCCTCCTGTGTGTTATGACGACGCCGCCCAGGGTTGTGAAATTAGGTACATCACAGGTCAGACAGCTGCCAAGGATGAGGAGTCAAGCTCAGATAGTAGAAGAGTCTAGCCCAGAGTAGAAAAGAAGAAAGACGAGAAGATCATTGAAGATAAGAAAGCAGATCAGAAGAATGATGAGAAGAAATCTACCGACAAAAAGGAAGAGGAAGAAAGTAAAAATGAGAAACAGAAGGCAATGGGAGAAGGTAGATGACCTATCTCATCAGCTAAGAGAGGAACAAGTGATTGCAGCGGCAAAGAAACGAAAGTATGAAGATCATATGCAGCGAGAATACCTGGAGCGATTTGTTGAGAAGAAAAGTGAAAGGGGAAAACAAATTGGACAAGCAGAGCTTCAGCATGCAGACAGAATCTTGTTCTCAGAATGGAATTCATGGTTTGTATAGATTCCGTACAGCAGGATCCAGACTGAATGAAATGTTTGAGAAGGATGGAAGATACAGATTTATATTTTCCTTGTGATACAAGTTCTAACCTAGACAAAGAGGGAAATAAAGATAAGAGAGACCTACAAACTAAGTTTATAGAAGAATCCATCATTAGTCAAGCTATGCTTGAAACGACACAAGAGTGTGTCGAAGTTATGGATAAAGAAGTCACAGGACTTCAGGAAAAACTTACAAAGACTTTGCAGGAATCCAAGGAGAAGCTACAGCAAGAGAAATTAGCTGTTAGTGCCTCAGGGATGAGCCGCAAGTAAGTGTTAGGGGAATGTTGGAGCAGGGCCCCGCAGCTACAGGAAAAGCTTCTATATCGGAAGAAGAGAGTCAAAGGAAACAGTACCCAAGCGGCCGAGAAAAGAGAGCTCAACCATTGCACTTAAGGCAGCGGTGAAGACAGGAGGGTTCAGCTACCCTCATAAAGGAAAAGGAGCAATAGGATAAGGTATTGAAGACAAAGGACAGAAGAGGACTGTATAGGAAGCGGCGCCCATACCCACGATCAGTGCCGGGAAGTGTGGAAGACTGCAGGAAGCTGTGGTGTGACGAAAAGCGGAAACCCACAGTACAGATGCGCCGACTGTCACAGTTAGGGTTTTTGGGTTACTGTTGGGAAAGGCCCACAGTGTTGTAACAGGGAGAGACCTTCGAGCCGCCTAAATAAGCATGTATTTTGTATTGTAAAAAGTTAGGCAGTTGATCAATTAGCCAGTTAGACAGTTGGTCAATTAGCCAGTTAGGCAGTTGATCAATTAGCCAGTTAGTCAGTTAGTTGTTCTTGAGTCGAGATCTTGTTCTGCTATTCATTCTGTAGTTATATTATTGTAACTAGTAGCTGGCTCTTTGAGCATGAATGTAACAATCCATAGGGATTGAAAAATCCACAGGGATTAAGAGTGAGAGAGAGAAATACTATATTGTAAGAAGGCAATATAAGAAGAGAAGAGATCTAAGAGAGAAGGGCTCCCAGTTGTGTGTGTGGAGTTTCCCAGAAGATCTCAAGCTGCATAATAGGTTGCAGTGGAACTGTGTTTACCCTCTCAAGCTATAAGATAAAAAACAGTTCCTGTGGACATAGCTTCCCCCCTAGAAGTGAACCACGTAAAACATGTGTGTTGTGCGACTATTCTTGTGATTGTGTTTTACCTGTTTGCTATCTATTATCTGTTACATGAATGTTGCTTATCAGTGATGAATGTATGTGTGTTATGCTTCAGTTATATCGCATAGAAGGGTAAAATCAAGTTAAATGTATCAAGTATCCTGTGTATGAGTTTATCAATGCTTGATTCATGATAGTTGACAGTTACAGCGTGAAGTGACTCTAGTATATGAGTTTCGCGAGTTTAGTATAGTTGATGTTAGCATGTTAAATGGCAGAGTTTAAGTGAAGTAGTTCAAACACCCTTATGAAGACTAACAGAGTTATTAGACCAGGAGGGAGGTCGCAGGACCTCGGGAGTGATGCATATATTGAGCCTCATTATAGAACATATTACATCATAGAAAGGTGATATCGCAGCGTTTGAGGAGCAACGGTGTAAGATATCGCAGGAAAGGAGATGAGTAGAAGGGTAAGTCTGTGCATCACCGTAGAAGCTGTGATACGATAAGAGTCCACTCCCTAAGAGCGCCAGCTAGAAGGAGAGATCGCCCTCGCAGAGAGAGAGAGATCCCCCAGGAAGAGAAGAGTCAAGAGACCCCAAGATGCTACAGAACCTGGTTGAAGACACCTGAGTCTTCAGCCACCCCATCTAAAATCACTTCGGGTGAGACTTCAAGCCGTCTGCAGTCTGTCGCTGAAAGGGCCAGTGAGCTAGGGGTATTGTTGGTACAGTAAAGTAAACCTGGGTCTGCCCAAAGATAGAAAACACACATCATCATCCTCATCATCATGATCACCTTCATCGTCATCACCATCTTCATCGTCATCATCACCATCAACATCATGAACATCATCATCACCATCATCGTCATCATCATCATCATCATCATCATCATCATCATCATCATCAACATCATCCTCATCATCAACATCATCATCATCATCATCGTCGTCGTCATCATCATCATCATCATCGCCATCATCATAACCATCGTCACCATCATCATCCCCCTCATCGTCATCATCATAAACATCTTCATCATCACAAACATCATCATCATCATCATCATCATCATCATCATCATCACCTACATCACCATCCTCATCCTCATCATCACCATCATCATCACCATCCTCATCATCATCATCACCTACATCACCATCCTCATCCTCATCATCACCATCATCATCACCATGATCATTGATCATCGATCATCATCATCAACATCGCCATGATCATCATATTCATCATCATCTCCATATTCATCATCTTCATCATCAACATCATCATCTTCATCATCAACATCAACATCATAAACATCATCATCACCGTCGTCATCATCAACATCAACATCATCATCATTGTCGTCGTCATCCTCATGATCATCGTCGTCATCATCATCATCATCATTAGCCTCAACATCAGCATCACCTTCCTTCTCATCATCATCATTATCATGAACATCATCATCACCATCGTCGTCACCATGATCAACATCATCATCACCATCATCATCATCATCATCTTCTTCATCATCATCATCCTACCCATCATCATCATCATCATCATCATCATCAACATGATCATCATCATCACCATCAACATCATGAACATCATCATCACCATCGTCATCATCATCATCAACATCAACATCATCATCATCATCATCATCATCATCATCCTCATCATCATCATCACCTTCATCATCATCATCATCACCATCCTCATCCTCATCATTCCCATGATCATTGGGCATCGATCATCATCACCATGTTCATTGGTCATTGATCATCATCACCATCCTCATCCTCATCATCACCATGATCATTAATCATTAATCATCGATCATCATCACCATCCTCATCCTCATCATTAGCATCACCTTCCTCATCATCATCATCATCATCATGAACATCATCGTCACCATCGTCGTCATCATGATCAACATCATCATCATCATCTTCATCCTCCTCCTCCTCCTCCTCCTCCTCCTCCTCCTCCTCCTCGTCATCATCATCATCAACATGATCATCATCATCACCATCAACATCGTGAACATCATCATAACCATCGTCGTCATCATCATCACCATTAACATCATCATCATCCTCATCCTCATCATCATCATCATCATCACCTTCATCATCATCATCATCACCATCCCCATCCTCATCATCACCATGATCATTGGTCATTGATCATCATCACCATCCTCATCCTCATCATCACCATGATCATCGATCATCGTTCATCATCACCATCGTCATCCTCATCATTAGCATCACCTTCCTCGTCATCATCATCATCATCATGAACATCATCGTCACCATCGTCGTCACCATGATCAACATCATCATCACCATTGTCATCATCATCATCATCTTCATCCTCCTCCTCCTCCTCCTCCTCCTCCTCCTCCTCCTCCTCATCATCAACATGATCATCATCATCACCATCAACATCATGAACATCATCATCACCATCGTCACCATCATCATGAACATCAATATCATCATCATCATCATCCTCATCCTCATCATCATCATTACCTTCATCATCATCATCATCACCATCCTCATCCTCATCATCACCATCCTCATCCTCATCATCACCATCCTCATCCTTATCATCACCATGATCATTGGTCATTGATCATCATCACCATTCGCATCCTCATCATCACCATGATCATTGATCATCGATCATCATCACCATCCTCATCCTCATCATCAGCATCACCTTCCTCATCATCATCATGAACATCATCGTCACCATCGTCATCATCATGATCAACATCATCATCACCATTGTCATCATCATTATCATATTCATCCTCCTCCTCCTCCTTCTCCTCCTCCTCCTCCTCATCATCATCAACATGATCATCATCATCACCATCAACATCATGAACATCATCATCACCATCATCGTCATCATCATCAACATCATCATCATCATCATCATCATCCTCATCATCATCCTCATCATCATCATCACCTTCATCATCATCATCATCATCACCATCCTCATCCTCATCATCACCATGATCATTGGTCATCAATCATCATCACCATCCTCATCCTCATCATCACCATGATCATTGGTCATCAATCATCATCACCATCCTCATCCTCATCATCACCATGATCATTGGTCATCGATCATCTTGACCATCCTCATCCTCATCATCACCATCATCATTGATCATCGATCATCATCACCATCCTCATCCTCATCATCAGCATCACCTTCCTCCTCCTCCTCCTCATCATCATCATGAACATCATCATCACCATCATTGCCATCATGATCAACATCATCATCACCATCATCATCATAATCATCCTCCTCCTCCTCCTCCTCCTCCTCCTCCTCCTCATCATCATCATCAACATGGTCATCATCATCACCATCAACATCATGAACATCATCATCACCATTGTCGTCATCATCATCATCATCATCATCATCATCATCATCATCATCATCATCATCATCATCATCACCTTCATCATCATCATCATCACCATCCTCATCCTCATCATCACCATGATCATTGTTCATTGATTATCATCACCATCCTCATCCTGCACATCACCATGATCATTGGTCATCGATCATCATCACCATGATCATTGGTCATCGATCATCATCACCATCATCATCCTCATCATCACCATGATCATTGATCATCAATCATCATCACCATCCTCATCCTCATCATCACCATGATCATTGATCATTGATCATAATCACGATCCTCATCCTCATCATCGTCATCGCCTTCATCATCATCATCATCACCATCCTCATCCTCATCATCACCATGATCATTGGTCATCGATCATCATCACCATCCTCATCGTCATCATCACCACGATCATTGATAATCGATCATCATCACCATCCTCATCCTCATCATCACCATGATCATTAATCATCGATCATCATCATCAACATTGCCATGGTCATCATCATCATCATCATCATCATCAACATCAACATCATTATCAACATCATCAACATGATCATCAACATCACCTTCAACATCATCATCACCAGCGTCATCATCATCGTCGTCATCATCATCATCATCATCCTCATCCTCCTCATCATCATCATCATTGCCATCATCATCATCACCTTCATCATCATCATCAACATGATCATCATCATCACCATAAACATCATGAACATCATCATCACCAACATTGTCATCATCATCATCATCATCGTGATCATCATCAACATGATTGTCATCATCATCATCATCATCGCCAACATCATCACCATTGTCACCATCCTCATCCTCCTCATCATCATCGTTGTAAACATCATCATCATCATCATCACCATCATCACCATCCTCATCCTCATCCTCATCCTCATCATCATCCTCCTCCTCCTCCTCATCATCATCATCACCATCATCACCATCATCATCATCATATACATCGTCATCATCATCCTCCTCCTCATCATCATCACCTTCATCATCATCATCACCATCAACATGCTCACCATCATCTTCATCATTATCATCACCATCATCACCATCCTCATCCTCATCATCACCATGATCATTAATCATCTATCATTATAATCAACATCGCGATGATCATCATCACCATCGTTATCATCGTCATCATTATCAACAACATCATCATCAACATCATCAACATCATCATTATCATCACCATCAACATCATGAACATCATAATCACCAGCGCCGTCATCATCATCATCATCATCATCATCATCATCACCGTCGTCATCATCATCATCATCATCAACATCATCCTCATCATCATCATCAACATCATCGTCATCGTCATTATCATCATCATCGCCATCATCATCACCATCGTCACCATCCTCATCCTCCTCCTCCTCATCATTATAAACATCTTCATCATCATCATCACCATCATCACCATCCTCATCCTCATCCTCATCCTCCTCCTCCTCCTCCTCCTCCTCATCATCATCATAAACATCTTCATCATCATCATCATCACCATCATCATCATCATCTTCATCATGATCATGATCATCCTCCTCCTCCTCATCATCATCACCTTCATCATCATCATCACCATCAACATCCTCACCATCATCTTCATCATCATCATCATCATCATCATCACCATCATCACCATCCTCATCCTCATCCTCATCCTCATCCTCCTCATCATCATCATCATAAACATGTTCATTATCATCATCATCACCATCATCACCATCATCATCATCATCTTCATCATCATCATCATGATCATCCTCCTCCTCCTCATCATCTTCACCATCAACATCCTCGCCATCATCTTCATCATCATCATCACCATCATCACCATGATCATTGGTCATCGATCATCGTCACCACCATCACCATCCTCATCCTCATCATCACCATCATCATCACCATGATCCTTGATCATCGATCATCATCATCAAAAGAGGCATGATCATCATGTTCATCATCATGTCCATCTTCATCATCATCATCATCTTCATCACCATCGTCATCATCAAGATCAACATCATCAACATCAGCATCACCATCGTCATCATCAACATCAACATCATCACCACCATCAACATCATCATCACCATCAACATCCTGACATCAACATCACCTTCCTCCTCCTCATCATCATCACCTTCATCATCATCATCATCAACATGATCATCATCATCACCATCAACATCATGAACATCATCATCTCCATCGTCGTCATCATCATCAACATCATCATCATCATCCTCATCACCTTCATCATCATCATCATCACTATCCTCATCCTCATCATCACCATGATCATTGGTCATCGATCATCATCACCATCCTCATCCACATCATCACCATGATCATTGGTCATCGATCATCATCACCATCCCTATCCTCATCATCACCATGATCATTAATCATCGATCATCGTCACCAACCTCATCC